>VYZS01017343.1:0-13052 GCA_013400695.1 Neodrepanis coruscans
TGGTAAAACCACCACAGGTAGCAAGCTTACTTGGTAAACCTATGTTTTGATATTTTTTTTGGTATTTTATTGCTAATTTTAATTTATTGTGCTATTTTATTGCACAATTGTTATTGTGCAAGTATTCAGTGGCACATCACCTTTTTCTCAACGCCTTCATTCACAGAAATTGAGGTATTGATTTATTCAAATAACCCAATGGTCTTGTTGAATTACTAACAGACTATGCTGCACTTGTCTTATTCTGATTACCAGTTCTAATTTAATCAAACACTTAACATGCTTAACAGGACTTAAGTATGGTTACCAATCTTCTTTGAAAGACCTAAAAGTCAGCACCATCACCAGCATCAAAGAAGCAGTCTTCGGATATGAAGAATAGCAGAAGGAATTTGTCAAGAAATTTTGTATTGATTTCACATACTACAGCTGGACCCATGGACAGGAATGTCACTGATGTTCTGATCCATATGTCAAAGATAAAGATATAAACTGTTCAATTACTACTACAGAACCTAAGCCAATAATCGCTACAGAATCATGTCCTCCTCCCAACATGAATGTGAAAGATTTGTTATAAGTAATATGAAACCAGTAGTCTCTGAGTACATCTTCATCACAGCGTTACCTTGGGAGCAGCCCTAGGAGCATACAGACACTTCTGAGTCCTAGTACTAAGTCCATGAAGCACTAGTATGATTATTTGATTGTCACTCTGGTACAGCTTTACAGTATGAGTGCTTATATTCAAGTGAAACCTATTCCTGTGTGTATGTACTCAGATGCTCAAGAATGACAACAAAGTCATGGATCTCTTAAAAAAATTAAAAAAGGATTATAGTTAAACTTACTGTTTTTCCTAACCAGTTCAGCTCTTGTTTTGGTATCTCAAATGTACTACACTTAAACAGAACCTCACTGAACAATGAGCCCATCTTTTTTTCTCAATATTCAGCTGTCTTTGTTTTTTAATAAATATCATGGATTTTTTCCATTAATATGCTGTAAAGTACTGCATTTACAAGAAATTACACCAACAACACAAAAAACATCTATCATGTTTAACCCCAGCTAGCAACTAAGTACCAGGCAGCCACTTGCTCACTCCCTCCCACCCCAGTGGGAGGGGAAGGAGAAACAAAAAAAGGTGCTATTTAGCAACAACCGAAACATTAGGGTACTATCAATGTTATTATCATACTAAATACAGAACACAGCATTGTACCAGCTATTAGGAAGAATATTAACTCTATCCTAGCTGAAACAAGACAGCATCACACACTTCACAGTATTTCTGATATTATTCATAACAATTATTTTGCTAACCACATCAGTCAAACAATTATTAAGATAGTTACTGTCTCTAAACACAACTTCTGAAAAAGTTGTCTGAATGTCTTTCAAAAGATGCAAATTACTTGAGAACTCAGAGGAGTGGCTTTAAATCATGGTGGGAAACCTGATGCAGTATTCTGATTAAAAGATATATCTGAAAATAACAACTGCAGTAATTCAAGCTGACAGTTCCTACATTCAGAAGCAAACAGCAACTGCATTTATTTAAAAGATATATTCAAGGCAAGTAAGTGCAAATATGACGGGTGTTCGGTTTGATGGAACAAATAGCTAATATTTTTTTCCACTTTTCACTAAGAGAGAAGACAGATGACATTTTAATGGTGTAATCAAGACCCTGATTGCCATTGGTGACAGAATATGCCACGAGATCCAAATGGATATGATGGATAGGAGCACTTGCATTGCATTGTATGTTTCTGCTTGAAGTATCACATTGTTTTTTTCATTTTGCTCTGCTGACAACAGCCCTTTCAATTCCTCAACTTTTTAATAAAGAGCAAAGGCTGTGATGGAAGTCTGTGAAGATGGGAGACCTGTACTTAAAATTTAGCGTAATTACCATTTTCACATTGGTCTTTAAAGTTAGTTTCACCAGAAAAGAATATGCAAGAATTTAACTGTTTACATGAAGAATTTAGAGCTAATTGCTCTGCACTAAGAATCCCAACTAAATACTGAATCACTTCTACATTACAGTATTCATGTTTGCTCTCTTTCAGTAACAGCAGAGACATTTCCAAGATTCTGATCTCAGATTTGTAATTTCTTTGTGCAAAAAATTTCTACAATGGTTTATACTTATATTTCTTCTTACATATTTTCCCTGTGTTTTGGGTTTTTATTTTTTGTAAGGCATGTGGTTGCATCATCCTGGACCCTTTCTTCTCCTTACTGGAAAATTTACCCTTGGTGTAACTTGAAGGAACACCTTCTACAGCCGTCTGTATCCTTGATGTATTCATGTCTCAAAATTAGGAGAAGGAGAAATTTGGATGCATAATTAACAGATGGTGGGGCTCTCAGTCCTGACTATTTAGCCAAGCAATTATAGAAACACAAAAGTTCAAAAGGCACACAAGAAGGAAATGTAAATGAACTACAACACTTGTAAGAAGCTAATTAATGGCCTAATAAATCCCTGTAGCAGTGGATTAATTCCATTAGAACTCTAGAAAAACAGAAGCATTTTTTTCATTTACATGGAAGAAATGCTTTCAAAGATACCTTGTGGGTCACACCAGTGCTGAAATTTAGAAAATTGGATCTGACACTGTTTTCCAGAGGTACAAATTGTAACCCCAAAATAATTTTGAGTATTACTGAAGGATAAGCTGGCGGAAGAAGAGTCCTTCAAGAACAAACAAAAAGCATTACCTCTCATTTTTAGGAGTCCACACCTTTTCCATATATATGTGGTTAACCCTGACTTTGTGCTTCTCAGCTAGCTGCATAAGGACTTCCTACTGACTCGGGGACATCTTTTCAAGCCTAATTTTATAAGGAAATCTGCTTGGTATCAAGTTCTGCACTGTTTGTAAAGACCTGCTTGGAGAGGCTAGGAAATGTCTCTTAAGAGAGATAAAGTATTCTACGTTAGAAAAAGAAAGAATGGGACAATCCAACATCCCTTTCTAACTTTTTTAGTTTTAGATGCTGTAACCAAGTAATGTGATACAAACATTTGTTTTGGTCTGTATTCCTGTGTACCAGACCAGATGGGCAGGGTGACACCAGACTTCAAATATCATCCTGATCACCCTGCAGAGTCTTTGAGAGACAGTAAAGGTTTTTAGATAAGCGGTCTCTCTCCTTAGCCATATTTGCTCAGAAGCGGCTGTTCATGATGTTTCATCACCTCAACAACTTAATCCAATACAGTTTATTACCTATTTCCTCAATTGGTTGTTTTCACACTAACAATTTTTTAATCAGATAAAATTGCTCTTCTGTGACAAAATTTATATGACATAATTCTTCCTTCAACTTCCAAATAAAACCTGTAAATTCAATTACCCATTTTTAATTACCATCTTCATTGAACAATAATTGTATGAGCTCAAGATTTTTTTTCGTAACAATCTTATATTAATATTTTGCATATAAAAATCACTACATTTAAATACCACAGAAAGTCTAAATTACTTTCTTCTTTCATAATTTAAGAAGGGAAAATCCTTAAAAATTGTAAACAGGCACTTATTCAAACATAACAGTCTTTGTGAAGGAGCTTATGTCAGTGAGGCAGGAAAGACAGAGCAATTTTCACAGTTACATGTAACTGCTTTTGAAACTGAGAGTATCAACTGATATTTCCGTAAAACTAAATACAACTTCTCAATGGGGAAACAGATTAGACAGAGATTTCTGGTTCTTTATTCTATTGTTTGCACAGAAATAAAATCTGAAGCTTTCCAAGAAGCAGCCAAAATGCAGAGACAAATGGGTGGAGAGGAGGATAAACACATCAGCCTAATTATATTAATTAGGGCTTCAGTCCTTCATTAGCAGTGTACATGTTTTACGCTCTTCTCTTGAAGTGCCTTAAAAATAAAAGGTACAGTTGGTATCTGACAAGAGGTAGCTGGTCATGAGCCGCAATGACCCAACTTGCAGGTCGTAGTTTTAAATGTTGGCAAGATTGCCACTGACCACTGATTGCACTGACATTGTGCCTGGGGTCATGATGGAGAATGGCCCAAAACAGCAGAGGGTTAGGGCAGAGCCACAAATGCCAGTGCAAAGCAGAGGGGTCTGTGGCCTGGGGGTCTGGCAAAAGGGACAGCATCTTTCAAAGACAACATCCTTGCTACCTGCAGTGCTACCTGACCTGCTGTGACTTTCACTGTACCCACTCCAGAGAGGGTTACAGCACTGCAATTACCAGTACAATGCACAAGTATTTTCTCTATGGCTGACTCGGCCCCATTGGGTCTGGTTGATTGTTTTTTGATTAACATAGTCCTTAAGGGTTCAGCAGGTGCTTCAATTTATTTAGATCTCAAGATGTGCTGCCTTCCTCACCAAGGCACTTCTCTTTCTCTGTCAAAGATCTTTACTTCCTACTATAGCAGAATTTAAAGCAGGAAGAAGTACTATTTTAACTCAGCAGGTGTGGAGGGCACTATACAGGTGCAACGAATAAAGCTTTTGGAAAGCTTTTGTCAGTCTAAAATACCACCTGGTTTGGTAAAATAATAATAGTTGTAGTGATGTCTGAGGTTTGCCATTGAAAACCTACAATTTTAAACAGCTGTGACTCCCAAACTATGACAGATACCAGCCTGTATACCTTGTTTTACCCCCCTGAGTTTATGTTTCTCTTTGTCTGTAAAAACAGTGGATCATATTTTTCTTTGGGTAATTCCCCTGATTTAAACATCCTTATTTCCTCTGAGCAGCAGCTCATAGAAGCAGGGTTGACTACTTAGTCTGTGACGCATTCACAGGGTGCCTGAGTTTTGATAAAAATTAGTAGTTGCAAAGCCATTAAGGTATCTGAATTTGATTGGTTATAATTAGAACAAAACCGTCACAGTAACAAAGCAACATGAAAATGTACTGTTCCTTCAGAGACGAAGCAACTGCAGAAGATCCACTTTGCAGATACAGGATTTTACATAGCTGATAAATCTCATTATCTTTCCAGGTCATTCTGTGTATTCAGGATGGCTTGAGTTTAGAGATAAACAAGCTCTGGAACTTCCTTTTTGTGACAAGTCCCTCTTGCAGAAAATATTTCCAAGTGGACCTGCAAGAGGAATGGGATGTTTTGAGCTTTTCAAAACATTATAACATTATTTTCTTTTTTTTTTATAATAATACATTTCAGTACTCCTGAAGCCTTGATGATATATTGTCACAACCTGAAACAAGTTAATCTAAGTCAGCTTTAAATTTAAGGTGGTTTTTCATAGCAAAGTACTACTTTCAAGGACTTGTAATTTATTAGAATGTCTTTCCATGGTTATGTTCTCTTTGATGAGCTAAAGACTCCTGTCCAAATATGCTTCCCACTGAAAATACTGTTAGTAATTATTTACAGCTTACTAGCCAAACAAAATCAGTCAGAAGTACTGTTTTGGAAAAAAGCTTTGAAAGCACTGTTTTTTAAAAGAAATTAAGTTAAAATAATCTGATATTTAAAAATATCTGGACCAATAATCAATATTGCTCACATATTTGCCAAGAGAAGCTGACAACCTCAAGCCATGTGTTTTTAAAAAGTGTCTGTGCATTTTAATACACTGAAACACCTTTTTATCCCATGGTAAACTTGATTGCACATGGATGACCAATGGCACAGAACATTTTCAGAAGACCTAAATCTGTGATGTGCAATCAGAGATGTAGCTCTTCAGGGCCTTCGTATTGGTTTGAATAAAAGTACTGGTTACAGCTACAGAGATACAAAAACAGAGTTTAGTATTTCAAGTCTGTTTTACCACAGAGTATATTTTTTGTTCTGTTTTTTTCTTTTCCTAGTGAAATTTGGGACATCTTAGAATATTCAGAGATTTAAAAAATGGGAAACCAAGTGTGTCAGTATCATTCCACAAGGAACAATCCTATTCCATCCTTTCCTGTTCTTTTCTATTTACTCCCTGCAGGCAGAGATAGACTGGTTGTTTGACCAAGCAAAACAACAAATGAGGAAAGCATTACACTTACAACTTTAGTTTCAGCAATATAACTCCAAGACCTTGCCCCGTCTGGTGATGATGTAGCAGGGGCCAGTTTGCAGTGACTATGCCAGCCCTGCCTCCTAGCTCAGCACAGCACTAAGTCATGGACTCCCAGCAGGGCAGCTGCTCTCTGTCCCAGTCAAGGTGTTCAGCCACCTGTGCCAATAGCACTTGCAAACCTTCCCAGTGTCTGATAATAAAAGCATTAAAATGAAAGTCAGAAAAGCTCAAGTCTTAACTCCAGACCTGGCATTCACTTGCCATCTCTAATTGTATGTTGCATTAAGCATTCATAAAGAAAAAAAATCAGTAAGTGATTTTCTGTAATAAAAGGGACTGTCCACAGTTCAAGCGGCACAACAGATATGCAAAGCTTGCATGTGGTTGTGACTCTGGTCATCAAGATGTGCACTGGTCTCCCAGTTACCCTCTTTTTATATACAGACTTCAGTATCTGAGTTACTTGTGTTGACAAACCACATACAATCTGCCATTACTATGGTTGTTGATTCTAGCACCTTAAGGTTTTCAAACTTTTATAGAGTAACAGTTATTTATCATATAATAGAGGCAGAAACTAAGGCAGCTAGCGATAGGTCTGTTCTGGTTCATGGCCGTTGCACAGGTTACCATGCCATGCTGTCTTCTTGTGTTTTTTTTATTTGTCAATAGAAAATTCAAAAGTGATCAGAAAAGTTTGATTGACTGAATTTCATATTAATAAATTGAAAAAGAGTTCACACAAGAAAAAACTAAAGCATTAAAATAAAAGCATTAAAAAAGACCATAATACTTGTTCATAGATTCTTTCACTTTTTTAAGCAAAAGAAAGGAAATAAACCACTTTATTTTAAACTAGACTTCTTTATCACATCTCTACTATTGAAATAAAGAAGGAAATAGAGTCTGCAATCCGATGTGCAAATCAGAGTTCAGGAAGGAGACAGATCTTCTAATTCTGTAGCAAGTACATTAAAACCTATCCTCAATGCAGAGCGTGTGCTCATCATTCACGTGTGCATCTCTTCCTTACTAAATCAGCACTAAACACAGGGAGGACAGGGCACAACACGATCACGAGCCATAGCTCTGGCACTGAGTTTCCTTGTAGGTGTCTGGCTCTGCCCTAGCCCTTCTGTAGGGATCTACCTCCTCAGCAGAGTGGTAACTCCTCACTAGCTATCTCAGCAAAGGATGTTGGGGTCTGTATATCTCAGGAGACACAGAAATTACTCTTTTCCTCCTCTTTTTCTTCTGGAATTGTCCTAGTTGTATGGCAAGATTGAATTTATCTATTTAGAACAGTGGAAACATTGAAGAATCATCAGCTTTTATAGAGGACAAAAAAAACACCCCTTATTTTAAATTTTTTTTTAAAAGCAGTCCTGAAAGACCCAGGACAGAAAAATGAATGGAAGATGCAGTTTAGGTTACCAAAAGCATTGACAGGCAGCTGCTTAATCCCAGAATTGTTGTGTCAACTTAAACCCTTCCCCTGGCAGGGATTCAATTCTTTTCATCT
The DNA here is from genome assembly GCA_013400695.1 of Neodrepanis coruscans. Taxonomy (NCBI): domain Eukaryota; kingdom Metazoa; phylum Chordata; class Aves; order Passeriformes; family Philepittidae; genus Neodrepanis; species Neodrepanis coruscans. Next base: position 7,564 of record VYZS01017343.1, read on the forward strand.
CTCGTGGGAGCTTGAAAAGGTCAGAGAGAGAACATTACCCTTGTTCTAATGCAGGCTTGATTGTCTTTCTAGAAAGCCATCTATGCTTGAGGCTTTGGCTGGCAATTCAGGAAAAGAAAAAGCCCTGTGACCTAACTGGGATGGACTGTTCAGCTGCTGCTGACACCGCATGGCCACAACAGGCAGCCAGAACCTTGGTGGGTCCTCAGCATGTGCCAGGCACCCATGGGACCCTGTGGAATCACTTTGTCTGACAGCACCACTCATAATCATTTTAAGTGTTTCCAGTTGTATTCAGTGCACATCTCTGTGTAGTGTGCCCTAGGTGTGCTTCACCTTGCTGATACCTTGGAGATGTTTTCTTTGGTGTGGGGAAAGAAGGAGTTTTGCTCTTTTATTGTGTGGTTTGCATTTGGTTTCCCTGTTTCTGTGTCTAGTGAAACAGGCTTATCTCCACCTTTAAGATTAGAAAGCAACATCAATATTTGTATTCATTCACTTACGTATCCTACAATGCCTACAAACTACCTACACTTTTCCAAGATCAAATGTGTTGCAGAGCACTACTATCACCGTGAAGCAAAACCACACCCAGGCACAGCAGAAAAAAAACCCTCTCTTCTATGTGTGATGGTGATCTATGCCTTTACAAACCCAAAGCCTTATTACTAAAATTTATACCATATAAAAATGGAGCCATGGTAATGGAAAACTTGCAGCTTGGACAAGTACCATCTTTTGGTGGCAGCAACTGCAGCAGGCTCTTCATGGAGGGCTCTTTTCTCCCCACTGCTTCATTGATGGCCAGCTCAGTTTTCTGTCTGACCCTCCATGGGGACAGGAATAGGGACTGTATCTGCAAATATCACACCCTTCAGACCACAGAAATTGCAGATCAATACAGGAATGTTTAGTGCATGTCCAGTTATTTTTTCATGTGCAGGAAAACATGCGTGCATACATTACTCCATATTCACCAAAAGAACTTGTAGCATAACCCTGAACAAAAAAAATCTCCAAGTCAGTTTGCTGAACTGCATGTCTCTGAGGTGCCAGGGAATGGAGAACAAAGCTACATGCACTGAAGCTGGGTCACAGACTATGGAGAGGTGCTGCAGAGAGGCTGAGCATGGCCAATCTCTGGTAAGGGTACACAAAGGTGTTCTGCATCCCCTATATAACAGTCCTCCTCCTCCCTCGCTCTCCTCGCCTCAGAGACACATGACAAAATGTTATTCTCAATATAACACACTACAGAGTAGCCAAAAGGAAATGCAGAAGAGCCTATGCCCTGCCTGCCTCATTTTATTTTACCAAAGGCACTGCTCCTCCCTCCTCTGACTTTCTGAGGAGAATTTTCGCTCCTTCTCATCTGCAACATCTTCTAGGACCTGTCAAGTTCACCAAATATCTTATCTAAGCACTTAATAAAGGTTTCTGCTCTGCACCCATGAGCATGCCAAAAAGGGCCTTGGCTCAACACCATGCTTCCAGAGCTGAGAGAGCCTCTTCCCCTGAGCTGCCGCTCACCATCCATCTTGTGGCTTCTGAAAAGTGTCTGGAAGGACATTTGTTCCCAAACACTTGTGATTTCATACTTTTAAAAACATTTTGTTTCTAGTACATTCTAATAATTCAATGTATCCATAAATGCCAGCTATAAATCCAGCTGTATTATTCCTTACACTGTTCCCACATAGACATGATCAGAAAAATCAGGGCTAGACAATTTAGCTTTCTGCCATAAAACAAGCTAAATACAGCTGAACAATGCCACATCTATTTTAGAGGTGATACATGTTGATCTGCTACATTCTTTCTGGCAATCTGAACATTTTTTGTCATTCTTTTTTCCTCAGGTATTTCTACTTTACAAAATGCACAATACAGTAATACAGGATGTATACTTTTACAAAGCATAAATCCTCTCCTTTTCTCTCCTAAACTACCATTTCTAGTTGCTGAATAAAATTATGATAATTTGTGTCATACTCTGTATAGCAGCATTGGCTAATCAAAGGCGAACTTTGTAAGATAAGTGTTAATGTTAAGTATGTACGTTTTAAGAAAGTTTAGACTTTGAACTGGAGGAATAAAAATTAGAACTGCAAGCTCATATTAATATTTGGCCATATTTTGAATGAAGACAATGGAGGGAAAAATCTGCACTTTGAATAGTTGCTTTGTTGTGCTTATATTTAAATCCTGTTTACTATCATAAAAGGTGCAGAAATATCAAAACAAGAGAAGTAGCAAACTGAAGAAGCAAGCATTAAACTGGTTGTAGTGAATACACTGCAGAACTATCTGAAAGTTTTCACTGATGGAGCAAAAAAGAAACATGTGGAAAACATTGCTGAACAATTTCACTTATTGCTTTCAGACACATTATTTTCATCTTGACTCCTTAGAACCATCCTAAAACTACTTCTCAAAGCCTAAAAGCTCTGGAGTTGCTGCAGGAAGGATTGGAAAGCTCATTTGGCTCATAAAGAAACAAAAGAATCTCTTTGAGTATCATTGTAATACATGACTCATGACTGCAAGCTGGCTAGGCTACAAACTTGTATCTTGAAACAGCTCATTTATTTGCAAAGTTTTGTCCTGAATTTATCTAGATATCTTTTAACTAATTATACCAAAATAATGTCTTTGACTGCAACTGTGCTCCATGTGTGGAGCCTAGTACCCTGCTGCTGTTGTTTTTATTTTGACATCATGGCTGCGGTAGTTCATGGAACCAAAACTCCATAATCTTGATGGACTATGCTAAGAAAGTTAGCTGAAGATTTTCAATTTCATTTTTTGCACAAGGCAGTAAGAAAATTATCTGAATGTATTCAGATATCCAGGAGTAAACTGAGCTTGTGAAGCTTTGATTTCTGTATGTTCAAGACCTAAACATAAGATAAAGTAGTGATACAAATCACTATTCAAATGTGCATTTATAGCTCTCTGCTAAACACAATAAAGATCTCCCAGCAGATAGTATTTTTATTTGTGTGTGGGTGTACTCCAGCTCTGCATTTCATTCTCTAAAAGGCACTTAGCAATATTTATCCAGTTGTTCTAGTCTTGTATAACACATATAGTTTTACTTTCAGATACAATGTCAACTTTGGAATATCAATACCAAAATATCATTTTTAAAAAAACCATAAAGTTTGGACTGTCAAAATCAAGTATATGAAAATAAAATCCTGCCACACTGTTTCAGATTTTTATGGAGTACTGATAACTATATGATGGCTCCTGATGGGCTTTCAGCTCCATCATAGAAAATGACTGTGAATTCACTGTGTCTATAGATACAGCCTCTGCAGTGAGTTCCAGCCATCCCCTGTGCAGTGCAGAGGTGACTGGCCATGACTCTGCTCAGGGCACGATGTGGACTGAGCCCTTCACTAGGAGCTGACAGTGACCCATGAGGTGATCCCTGTATTTCAGCAATACAGCAGTAGAATGTAATTTATCCTGAGCCCAGTTCTGATGCCATCTAAGTACAAAAACTTGTATTTCCCCCATACATGACTCAAGTAACACCAGTAACCGACACTGTAGCTATAACCTCACAATGAGAAAATGTGATGAATAGTAAGATGTCCTAAGAACAGAACATATTCAAGGCCATTTTCCCCTAGTCTTCTTTCTCACTGAAGAGCATGTCTATACCATTGCTTTAGCTCAGATGAGGAAAGATGGTTTGAATAGAACCTAGCTGTAGTCCCTGCCGTTCTCATATTTGCTTCACATAGTAGTTTCCAAGTACTCAAACTGCATAAAAAAAAAGCTGGAAGATATCTTACAGAAGTTCATCCACAGTACTCCCATCAGCAAGACATTCACCACACCAGACCAGTTCAGACAACTCCAAATAAAATCATGACAAATGCATAATAAGGATGTGAGATCTTCAGCAGCAACTGTTCTGTTCTACAGATCTGCTTTTAGTGATCTGCATTATTGGCTGATGTACAAGCCTGACCAGCATGGTTTCAAACCACAAAGCCATTTTGCTCCTGAGTGTTTGCCAGGCAGAATATATATTTCTTCTACCACTTGGACATTTGTAGCATCTTCTGTTCAGTATCATATGAGTTTCTTGGACAAAGTCCATAATTTAGAAGTTGGCTAGTGCACATGCTTATTTTCAAAGGAACTTTAAATCCACTTATGTTCAAAGTATTTATTGTTTAATTATTGGTTTATTTTCTGGTTTATTGATGTTACTGGTTATTACAAGTCTTCTATAAAGGGTTCTGTTAATTATTCATGCCATTCAGAGATCTATTGAAATATGATTTAAGGCAGAACATACATTGCTTGATGAAGAGGAAATCATAAACTCTTTTTCATTCATTAAAGAGAACATTTTTCAGAATATTTTCATAACTGTGACATGATATTATGTCTGCACTGGGAGTGTCTGCGGGAAAGGAAAGTTAAGGATAGGAGGAAGGTGAATTTTCCAAGTGCTGCTATCTCATGTCTATGAAGGGATATTTGGGTAAGAACATCACAGGATGCTTTGGCAGGGGAGCACCATTGCCAGAGACTGAGGTCTAGTGTGCTGAAAGAGCAACACTAAAACTTTCAAATTAACTTCATATTCTTTCTGTAATAAGGCAGACAGTGGTGCCTAACCTCCATGCTCAGAGGAGAATCAGTGTTGCACATGGTGTGGAGTTACATCTCTTTCATAAGAAAGATGGCAGGTGCCAGGGTTTGTTCCTGAGGCCTTGCACACTAGAAAAAGGCTTTTTTTGTGCCAAGGAGAAAGATTAAAAATATTATCATGCACCCAACTACATTACTTTATAATGGTGAATGATGCTTGCTAACTTATTACTTTTTTATTGAGAAAATTGATAGTCTACAACGATTATCACACTGCTATAATAAGATCCACTATCTCCATTACATTTGTAAATGTTCGTTTTTATTTGCTTTTAAACAGATGAAAAATAGACAGCAGCTATAACCATGTCCGGATTTAAAATATTAGTTCAAAACCTACCTACGAGTTTTGAGAAAAGGTATTAGATTTCAGTGGAAGAATTGATAAAAAGAATTTTTTTGATGTGCTAATGAAACGAACACTGACACAGGAAAGCTGAGAGCCGTGTCAGGCTCCCAAATGAAATGGGTCAAATTTTAGGAAGTTTAGTAAATACGAAAGACTGAAAACAGTGGGAGTTGCTCTCTAAATCAGACTCTTCATATTTAGAAACCAAACTGTCAAATTCAATTTAGTCCAGACGTTAAAGATAAAAAACATTACAATGATCAGTCCTTCAAATTCTAATTCCAAATCTATTCTAAACTATATGTGCCTTTACAAATCTACTGCAAATACAGCCTTTAGCTTTTGGTAGTAAAACAGCCGCATGGAGTCCAACTCTGAAAAAAATCTCTCACATACCTTAACACACACCAAAAGAAAGACTGTGCACCTGAATACTATCAGAGTATCTGAGTTAGTGCTGACA
>VYZS01017345.1:4940-21247 GCA_013400695.1 Neodrepanis coruscans
TGGTGAGTATAACAGACACTATTTTTAATCAGAATCTGCTCTATCATCTATATAATAAAACAGCTGCTCAAAGAAGCAGTTTTAAAAAGCCTTCATAAAATACTTCACATGCAGTTTTTTGCTGTCCTGTATTGTGCATTGGATGCTTAAGTTAATTCTTACAAGAGATGCTGAAAACTTGGTAAATTATATAAAAGTTCATGCCATGGTTTAAACCCAGCCGGCAACCAAGTACCACACAGCTGCTTGGGCAGTGTTCAGCCATCTCCAGGAGAGCAGGGCCCCATCACACATAACGGTTACTTGGGAAAGAAAATACCATCACTCCAAATGTCCCATTGCTTCCTTCTTTGCCACACTCTATATATTGAGCATGATACCATACGGTATGGAATATCCTTTGTGTCAGTTTGGATCACTTGTCTCAACTGCATCTCCTAGCAATTTTCCACATACCCCAGTCTCCTTGACAGTGTGGCAGTAAGAAAAGTAGAAAAGGCCTTGGCTCTGTGTAAGCACTGCTAAGCAGGAACAAAAATATCTCTATATTATTAACACTTTGTTCAGGACAGATCCAAAACATACGAGCCACTGCGAAGAATATTAACTCTACCCCAGCAAAATCCAGCACAGTTCAACACAGGAAAATTGATGCTGTTATTACTATTTGTGAATAGTTGAAGCTCTTAAAAAGGACTGTTCTCTTAAGTTTTTTTCAGGACCATATCTTCAGCAAAAATAGTTAACACTGCAGGTTGTTAAGAAAGAGAAGAAAGGACTGATAGATGTACTTTATATGTAATTCTTATTTCTTCTGTCCTTAGCTCAATTCTGTCCTTTCTTCTCACCATTTTTATCAAAACATATCATTCTTTCTTCTTCAAAACTTACTGATTGTCCTGGCTAGCCTTTTCTCTCTCTTTCAAAGAAGTGTTAATCCTTTTTGCATAAAATCACAGAATTATTTAGGTTGCAAAAGACCTCTGAGATCATCATGTCCAACCTTTGACTGATTACCACCTTGTTAACTAAACTGGCATTAAGTATCCTGTCCAGTCACTTCTCGAATACCTCTAAGGATGGTGTCTCCACCCCCTCCCTGAGCAGTCCATTCCAATATCTAACATTCCTTTCAGTGAATAAATTCTTCCTGATGTCCAGCCTGAACCTCCCCTAGTACAGCTTAAGGCTATTTCCCCTTTATTGCTAGTTGCCTTGGAGAAGTGACCAAATCCCACCTGGATAAAACTTCCTTTCAAGTAGTTGTAGAGATAAGGTCACGCCTAAGCCTCCTTCCCTCCAGGCTAAACAACCCCAGCTCCCTCAGCCACTCCTCATAGGACTTACCCTCTAGACTCTTCACAAGCTTTGTTGCCCTTCTCTGGACAGGTTCCATCACCTTAAAGTCTTTCTTAAATGAGGGGCCCAGAACTGGACACAGTACTCAAGGTGTGGCCTCACCAGCGCCAAGTACAGGGGGCTGATCCCTTTCTTGATCACGCTGGACACAGTATTTCTGATACAGGCCAGGATGCCTTTGGCCTTCTTGGCAACCTGGGTACACATCTTGCTCATGTTCAACCTGCTGTCGACCAGTAGTCCTCACGTCCTTTTCCACTGAGCTGCTGTCCAGCCACTCTGTCCCCAGTCTGTAGCGGGGTTGTTGTGGCCAAGATGCAGGATCTGGCACTTTGTCTCCTTGAACCTCATACCATTGGTTTCAGCCCCTCCAGCCAGCCTGTCCAGATCCCTCTGCAGACCCTTCCTACTCCACAGCAGAACAACAGTCCCATTCAACTTAGTGTTGTCTGCAACTTTGCTGAGGGTACACTTGATCCCCTAATCTAGATCACCAATAAAGATATTAAACAGAACTGAACCCCTCATTGAACTCTTCTTATGAATTATATACAAATTCAACTTTATAATCTTTCTTGCAGTGTTTTTGCTTTCCATGCCTGTGTAGCGTGGGTAACCTTTGCAACAGCCTTATTTTACGAACTCAACTACAATCTGAAAACATCAGGCGTGAATTTAAAGTTCAGTAGGTATTCTGTATTAGAACCACCTTTTCTCCTTCACTTTTTCTTCTCAGATACATACTTAAAAAATGAGATATCAAAAGAGGCTATTTCTTACCATTTAAACTGACCGGTCTATTCGCAGTTCACTTGTGGTAAGTTTGAAGTTTGCACTTTTGTATTTAATTTGGCAAATGCATCCCTTGACAGCTGTATTCTCTCTTATTTCTTTGATAGGCTGAAGCCATTCATGTGAACCCACTTTTCATTTTGATACCTGCTACCTTGTGTACTTCCTTTGCATTTCTGCTCCCTGTATCAAACCCATCCAATGCCATTGTATTTTCATATGGTCATTTAACTGTTATGGACATGGTGAGTTTCAAGAAAAAGTCCCTAAAGGGTACTTTTAGCATTTTAAAAATTTTCTTCAGTATCTTGATATAAGTTTCTGCTTTCTTTTTCCTCTTCTTTAGGTGAAAGCTGGTTTGGGAATTAACATTATCGGAGTTGCTGTAGTTATGCTTGCAATTATGACGTGGATAGTGCCGATATTTAACCTCTATACTTACCCAAGTTGGATACCAAACATTCCATCTACGAATAGCACTGGGCCATAAAAAAAGTTTCTTTTATTTTCTTACATGTGGTGAGTCATTTAAAATACTTTTTGTCACCACAGCAATAAGGATCTATATTACTATGAATGCCATATTTCACAGTCGCAGAGACTGATGATCCAGTCTGAGAGTCTAATCGGGAAGAGTGCTAGACTTCCTTAATATCAAAGTTAGATCAGGTTTCTAATCCATTTCAGCTAGTCTGAACTTTTATATCTTCATGTTATGAAGGAAAGAATAAATGTGCGCAGCCATCATCTCTGGCAGTTTGACCCGTTCTCAGGGTAGCAGAATAGTGAAATATAGATTTTATTATTTCAAATACATATTCTTGCTATTTCTTATTTGGGGTTTTTCATAGAACATACTGGTTTTCTGTTTTCTAGATTCAAACTCTATTTGAAACAGTGTTGATCACAAGCAAAAGATCAGGCAGGGGACTGTGTCAAATATCTAGTTTACAGACCTGTCAAAAATGCACAGAAAAATGGAGAATAACATGACCAGTTACACAGCACTTTATCTATTAAGCACCTTGTAAACTGGAAGGATAATACATACTTAAACATATCTTCAGTCTAACTCCTGCCAAGACCTCACTGAAACATGTTATTCCTGTCGTAAAAAAAAAAAAAATTCTCTGAATAGGCAAGTATTGATAGATCTGAGTTGATCTATATAAATGGAGACTAAATTATCATCATAATTCTTTGCCAAAAGTAGAGATATATCCTCTTGAAGAATGAAATCATAAAACAGTGCCGAAGATTTGATACTCAAGTGGTCGATCAAGTGCATCTTCACCTGGAGGCTCTTGATCTCTACAGGACAAGTGGAAGTTAAAGGTTACTAGACTGTTTATAATGTTGTAACATTATAAACACAAAACAGTGCAATTTAATCAGAATGGAAGCTGGAGTTCAAAGATACCCTCAAATAATGATCTTGTATTTGATTATTACATGTTTTTCATCATAAGTACTATAACCTTAAGTGTTGGGAAAAAGACCTGTGATAATTTGTAAACAGCATGCAGCTAGTGGTCTGAATGAAAGTTGCATATACTTAGCTTGGATCATGCCTTGGGACACCTGTATGAGAGTTGTAAACCTAAATCTGTCCTTTACAGACAGTGTAAATTATCCATTTTTCCTAACAACAACAACCAAAGAATGCTCTTGTTTTTTTGGTTTGATGGTTTCCATTTATTTTTGATAGTGCATATTTATTTAGCCTTGAATATGACAAGGCCTAGAGAACATACTTCTGAACATACTTCTCCATGAAGTCAGGCTTTGACACGAGTATTCCCTCTTCGAGTTACTTATCTTCACGGAAGAAGATGCATCATTTAAGAGAACACTTCAGAAGTTGTCAGCTGTAGTAAGTGATACAGTTTTCAGTATAAACTGAAGCTCTGGTTTGTGCCAGATGATTTTCAGCTGTTCATTTCCTTTACTTTTTGGCTAACTCATAAAATCATAGGTAATATGACAACAAAGGTCAATCATGTCTGAATCCTCACAAAATTCAGATCACCCTAATCAGAATTACCCTAAACTATTTTTTTCTGGACAGAAAGCATGGTTAAGTATCTTAATAAACAAGAAAAGAGTGAACGTTTTAATGAAGGATGCATTTTAAAAAACTATTTTCACTACCACTGATGTATGCAGTGAATAATAAGCAAAGAGGAAAGGGTGAGATTTGTAATTAAAGTTAGTCATCTGTTGGGCCATGTGTTTTTATAATTTGTCAGAATGAAATGCAGAATTATGTATAAACTGATTTTCACTGACCAGCATCTTAACTGTGTCATAATGTACCAAATTAGTGACAAAATTTAAATGATAAAGCATGAGGTTTTTGGAGATTGCATCCTGTAAGTAAGCCAGTTGTGAATAAACAAGTTGTCAGTAAATGGAAACTAGAGGCTTTCCAGGATTTTTAATTTGTTTTGCTTGACGTTCAAGGAATGAGTCTGACCCAGTCTTTGGGATTATTTGTTATTATTGCTAATTTATTTTTAAAACATTTAGGAAACATTTAAGTAAAAATTAACAATGTTACGGTGCAGGGATTAATATTACTAGAACTTCCTCACATGTGTATTGGGTTTTCTGTGGCAAAATTTTGGTAGCGGTGGGGGGGGCCATGGGGGAGGCTTCTTCAAGAAGCTTCTGGAAGTTTCCCCCATACCCAGCAGAGCCAATGCCAGCCGGCTCCAGGCTGGACCTGCTGCTGGCCAAGGCCAGGCAAATCAGAAGGGACAGTAATGCCTCTGNCCCTGGCAAGAACCTGCAGCCTGTGGGGAGAGGAGCCCACACTGGAGTGGGTTTTTCCTGGTAGGACTTGTGGTCTCTGAGGGACCCACGCTGGAGCAGCCTGTGCCTGAAGGACTGCACCCTGTGGAAAAGTGACCCATGTGGCAGCAGCATCTGAAGAACTGTTGACCATGGGATGGACTCTCACCGGAGCAGTTCATTAAGAGCCGTTTTTCATGGGAGGGACCCCGCGGGATGCAGGGGAAGGATCCTCTCCCTGAGCAGCAGTAGAAAACAACAGCTGACCGTAACCCCCATTCCCTGTCTCCCTGCACTGGAGGAGGTAGAACGTGGAGAAGGAAGGGGGTGAGGGGAAAGGCGTCTTCTAAGTTTCTCATTCTTAAGCTCTTATCTTGTTAGTAATAAATTTAATTAATATCGCCACATAGAGTCTGTTTTTGCCTGTGACAGCGATCAGCAAGGAATCTTTTATGGTCCTTGTCTCAACTCGTGAAGCCCTTCATTTATATTTTCTCTCCTCTGCCATTTGCAGGAGGGAGTGAGATTGGCTTTAATGGATCCCTGGCATCCAGCCCGGGTCAAACCACTACAGTGTGATAGTATTGAAATAGAGGAAAAAGAGAATTTCAGAGTGTGGCTCACAGAGCACAGTGCTGACTGCCAGCAGGAACACAGCCTACATATGTTGCTATTATATTGTTTGCTTTGACCAGAATTTGTGAGTATTGGGACAAATGGTGGAAATGCATCTATAATTATTTTAAGAGTTGATTAATATATAATGACATTAGCAATTTGTAAATTGCTATGTGCATAATTTCCATATAAAATGGTGTGTTTTTTCTTTGTCTCCGATGAGTCTAATTAGTCTATTGTATTAGTACCTAATTAATATTTATGACTTACTATTTATTTGTGGTTCCATTACTGATGAATCAAAAGGAGGTTTTGCCATGTACTTCATTGTGGAGATGTGTTAGACCTTTGTTCTGCTTCTGGAAGATGTGCATTTAGGTTACCAGAAACCAGAAACCTTGTGAACCCTAGAAATAAGGTCTTGACTTTTTTATTGTTGCAATCAGATAGTCAGAACAATATCATAGTGTAAATCCCTTTATGTACTTTTAAAATTAAATGACTGTGTTTGTTTACTGCAAGGGTCTTGCTTGTTTAAAATCAACCAGCTGGAGGGCTGGAGGGCTGGAGAGCTTGCTGAGGAGCAATGCAGCACAGCAGCTGAGGAAGAGTGTAGCAAAAATCCCTCACTTTATACCCTGGATCTTACAACTTTTTAATTATGTGTAGATACCAAGCCACTTTGCATATGACTAACAATGAAAAGAAGTTGCAAGTTATGTGCTGGGCTGTCAGGACTGGAAGCCTTCTAGTGGCCCCTATAGATGTCCGGAAGTCTAGTCCTACCCCCTTTCCTGCCCTGCACTTGGCAGCACACAGCAGGATGCCCTGATAGTGAGGGGCTGAGGATATTTCCCAGTTATCAGGTCTACACATATATCAGATTGCTTTGCAGCTATTAGTCATAAATGGTAACTTCAGTTATCAGCTTAATTCTTCATCTTTGCAAAATTGATTTGGTGATTTATGGCTGAACAATCACTGGATCTTGTTACTGCTATTCCTTAATACTTCTGCCTTTGGAATCTGATGTATGTTATTTCACCAGCACAATGTTAATTTTCTGTACAATTTCCCTTTACAATACCAATCAAGTATTTTTAAAATTAATATTTCCCAAATGCTGTACAGTCCAACATGTATTAGTGATAAACTAATAAGAGCTGAAATGGTGGTCTACAAAGCAAAGTTATTTGTCAATAAAACTGCATGGGATTTCTTAAACCTTTTTTTTATTTTTTATCTCAACACTCTATATACATGGAAGCAAAGAGTACCTGCTGAGGATAATTTTAACTGTCTGGATATCAAAAAAGTCTGCTTTTAAAATAATTTAAAAAGGAGAAAGATATTTTAGATTTTAAAAGCAGTTATAGTAAAAATTCTGTTCTCTGCTAGGTTCCTCTACGAACACAGAATAAACATATCACAGTCTCAAACTCTTTGGTGCTTCATTTTAAATTAAAAAATCAGAAAGCAATGCATATATCTATGCAAAATAGTTCCTCAGTGTCTGGTTTCTGATTCGGGAATAATCAATTTAAGGTCAGGACACTGGAGCAGACCCACAGGGATGGCTGTAAAAGTCAATTTGGTCATCTTTCAGTGGAGGGCATCAGATTCTGTTATCGTCAGTGTGTTCACAAGTGTGGAAACCTGGGTGTAAATTTCAAATTGCTGTCCTAAGTTCTCAAAACTCCTACACATGAAGTGGGATAAAACTATGTACACAAGAGGGCTGGAGAACCAGTAAGCTGATACACCCAAACCATCCAAAATAAAATTCTAATTAAAAGCATGAGTCTGAAACTCTTGTTCTCAGGCATCAATCCAAGAATGCTGTAGAGTATTTTTGTGAATCTTGCTTCCTTCACTTAGAGAGTTCCATTTTCATGCTCCAACAATCTCTAACAACACAGGAAACATGAAAAGGTATTTTGTGATCCTTCCTCAACTGCTGACTAATTAGAACCCACAGCTTTTACATCACAAAAGAGAGACCAATGATACCAGGTTATAAAATGCTTTCTCCTCCTGACAGATTGTATAGCCAACAGAAAAAAATTCCCAAGCCCCAAAAAGCATGGGAAATCAGCTGTGAGGGGAAGCTCTGGGTCTGGTATCTTGGACCAAAGTCACACCTTTGCTCTCTCATGCTGGTGCCTCCTCCAAGGTGTGGGGAGAGACCTTCAGCTTGGGAAGCTGAGGGTGAGAATCTCTTGCTGTAGCTGAATTGTGGTCTCACACCCCATAGGCACTGAACAAATAGTGACATTGAGAGATGCCTAAATTAGGAATCAATCTGAACAATCTGAGAGAGTCATTTAATATTTTCAGGATTAAGCAGGCAGTTAAATTCATGTATTTTTCTTTGAATATAGCTCTTTAGTCAAGTAATCACGAAGAAAAAGAAGTTCAAAGCCCATATTAAAGATGCTGGATCTTCAGGCCAGGTGTTTTTCTTGAAAAGTAAAGCAAAATCCTTTTTTTAAAAGTGGGATTTAAACCAGTATTCACTGTGATTCAATGGGCTAAGAGACTCAACCTTTACAGTACACAGAGCATCACTGAATTAAGATGTTCTTCACCCCGAACACTGTAATTCATGGTATATGATGTCCATCTTCACCTGTGAATATCAAGAGTGTAGATAGCAAAGCAACTATATGTACTAAAGCTACAAAACACAAGCATTCCAGGCTAAGTAAGTGTGGAATAACTAAATCACAAGTATTTGACAATTTTTACTTTTGACTCAGCAGAAGTAAACAGTGTTAAAGTCTCTTGTTTCTTGTAGCACTTACTTGAATGCATAACAAATAGGAGAAACATTTTCTGCTCTCCTAGATGATTTCTCTGAATACTTGTCCCTTTGTCTTGAAAAGCTCTGCCTCTTATTGCAAAGAAATAAAAGGACTAAAATAAGACAATAAATGAGAGGGGCAAGGGAGCAGGGAAGAAGGAAAGGAAGTGATGGAGAGAAAGAGAGAGAGAGAGAGAGAGAAAGAAGCTAACCTACAATCTGAAGTTCTGACTCTCACATTTCAAAACTGGTAATGATCCGTGTACGAGATTGACAACTTTTGCTGACATTCTTCATGGATTTGAAAAGTTCAGTATGCATAACACAGAAAACCATGTGGTGGCTAGGTCTTTCTTTAGATGCTATTATAATGCATCAGAGGAGAAATAAATGGATGGCATTCTGTGTTCGCACTATGAAAGCATATGGAGTTTTGCACCCATTAAGAATAATTCTTCAATTTCAATAAGCCTTTAAATTTTTCCTGATTACATTGCATATTTTCAGTGCAGCAATTATTGAATATATGGCTTAGTCAGTATCTCATGGGTGACATTTTTGAACACCACTCTTGAAATTCTTAAGTATGGAGTACTCTGTATGTAATAGTGAAATATGACTAAAGCCTTGTAATTAAAACCGAACTTCCAGTGCCCTGTTGCAGCTATTTACCCATTTACTCCCAAGTTGTATTGTACTTCCAGGATGATTTTACAGACCACATGGAAAAAAATAGATTTTTTTTTACATACAATGCTGACAAGGTCAGTGAAGGCTATCATATGAAGATGCCAGGAGCATAGAACCTTTCTGCTTCTGCTACACTGCTGTGACTGGACTAAATAACAGGAAATCTAAATCTCCTCCTAGCTAATCAAAGATGGAAATTTTCATCTGCTCTGATTACCCTTCCAAGGCAGCAAAGGACAGCAGTGGACAGCTGAACTTGGTCCAGCCAAACAGATCTCTTGTCTACAATGCTCCTTCAAACTGTGTCACAACCTAAGTTAGCTAAATGTTAGCTGTATGCCAGCCTAGCTTCTTCCCATGGACTTTACCTACCACTGTCACCTGGGACCATTGCTCTTAAGATTGCTCTGGAGATTGTCTTCTGGCGGTTGATACCAGTACAAGAAGATCGTAGTCCAAGGAGGCATCCTCAACTTGGTTCAGCTTCTACTACAACCTCAAGAATGAGTACTTCCTCAGCACATCTTTGGTTTTCTTCCTTGTCCATATCTGAGAAATGTTAAGCTATCCTCAATTTGTAACCACTGGGATGTCTGACAAGTAAATAGCGAGCAGAAAAGCAAAAAATACTAAAAGAAAACAATAGTACTAGTTATTGCTAGCTACTGTATTTTGAAAGGCCTTAGCAAAATTGTGAGAGTCCTTCAGGTTAGCAAAGTAAAAGAAAGTAAAAAACCATTTTGATCTATTTAGCAGTGGATCAGAGCTATAGAAAATCCTGGTCATTTTACTCATAAGAATTGTAGGCCCTTGCAGTGTGATTATCCAAGGTTGTGAGCCACATCCTGCTGAAATTAACTTGTAAATAAAGTTCACACACTTTTCCTACATAAATAAAAATCACATCACTGGGTTATGGTTGCAAATTAAATAGAACTGTTTCCCAAGACATGTGCTCCCCTAGGACAAAATGATGCCTCTCAGCAGGACTAAGCAATAAATTGCCAACATTATATTGGCTTCTATCTTAATTGTGAAAATAGCTAAAGATTGATTGGAATGAGGAACTGGTTTGGGCTTTTTTCATATTCTCTTATGGCTACCAATACTTCAAAGGAGAGCAATAGCAAAATATTTCTGTGGCTACTTACTACTACAAATTCAAAGGGGAAATTTTTCTTTGTAATTTTGATTACAGCCAAGACAGTAAGGAACTTGTATTAGCAAGACTGATAAATGCAAAAGGCATGGTGAAATAATTCAGTGGTCTGAATTTGGTTAACATATTAGTATTTGCATGTAATAATGCTTTTATTAACTTCAGGGAGTACTATTGCAGCTAGAAGAAATAGCTAGTGAAAAAAACAACTCAATTCAGATAAATTCCAAGTTCATCTGCTGGACTTTCAAGAAAGTAGACTTTGGATAGCATATTATATAAAGTTTTATAATGCAGATTGTAAACCCTGACATAGAATTTTAATTGTTTTCAAATAAATTAGGCATATCTCAGCTAGCACCAGAGGACATGGTGACCAGTTGATCAGCACTCCCTGTAAAGGTTTATTTTGTGTCTGTTTTTAATACTTACAGTTGCCATTCTGTCCCTTCCTCAGACTTTGGGTCTCTAGCCTAAAACAACGAAGATGTTCCTGTATGTTCCTGGGCACCTGCCAATGGCCAGTCATGGAGAGATAAATCAAGAACAGAGACAACCCATACTTTACTCAGTATGTGAGTCTGATGAGCTGTACTGCTCATATAATTATCTGTATATAGTAGTAGTATTTCCTTTATGAGGTTCAGTAGCCTGAGTTCCCTGATACCCAGAAAAATTGACATTAAGGTATGCAAAAAGCCATTTATGTTTTAAGCAAAGTGTTAAGTATTTAAATGACAGAGGAAAGCTTTCAGTAGAATATCTAGCTAGTGGGTTTTTCATCAGTAAACCATTTCCTATCACTAAGTCATCTCAGTTACTTTCCATTTTAAAATAACTATTTTCTAAACTCTTTGTTTGTGTGTTTGTGCTTTTCTGGACACTTTGCAGTATATTCATATCCCTTCTAAACCCAGGGGTGCCCACAGAAGTGGGGACCTCTATGAATTCAATTATATATAGGCATTTATACCTGATGGTTTAGATGATGGGATGATGTTGGGTAGGTTGATAAGTTAACTAATAGGTTGGACTTGATGATCTCTGTGATCTTTTCCAACCTTGTTAATTCTGTGTGTGTGCAATTCTGTAGAAATCTGGATAAGGCCTGTGAGACACTGGATTTTTATATTAATTATTGGGTCAGACAAACTGAAGTTGGGGGGCAAGAAGGGGAAGGCACAGGTAGAATCTCACACAGGTGAGGTAATGCCCTGTCCCAATCCAGCCCCTGCTTCCTCTTTGGGCAGCCCCAAAGCAGCTGTCAGCCAAAACCAGCTCAGGAGCACAGCCTACCCCACACCTCCTTGTCCCTAACCCAGCCCCAGATTGGCTGGCTCACAAGAAGTCCTTCCTGGGAGGTATGGCCACAGGGTCCAAAGCACATAAAAAGAACAACAGGTTGTGGGGATATTGCTTGAAGACCCTCATGTGGGGGGGGAGCTGGGAATGCACAGGACTCTCTGGTGGTAGCTACGATTTTTCTCTCTCCTTCTTCACTTCTCTCAAATTCCTTTCTTAATGTTTTGGGTTGCTGGGGACCAAATGCATTGGATTTTGCTAAGTTGTATGGGATAATATGTGCTAAGTCAATGCTTTGTGGCATGCTTTATTTTGGCTGAAATGTTACCCTTCAAATTTTTGCCAATATCTCTTATTTTCTAAAGTTTATAAGCAAAAGTACCCTCTGAAAATATGCATGCAACTTTTGTCCTTTGCACACTCTCTTAAAGTGTTAAAAGAAATGAAGGCTCTTCTAATATTTCTGGAGGGTGGATATCGTTGGAGCCTTGTATAGTTTTAAAGTAAAACCCTTTGGTGAGCTTGTAGCTCAAAACTTGGGGTCTTGAAACACTCCTCTGAGTGCTAGAACTCATACTCCTTTCTATACACCTGAAAATGAAGGCTATATAATTTTTACATTTCTTTCCGAGAAGCATCTCACTCTGTTTGTGAACCACTACCGACCTTGAACTTTTCCTCTGCTAATGCTGTCCACTTAAGAAGTCCTTAACATGAAGTTAACTTCATGAAGTCTTTATCCTCACCAAGTTCAACCAAGAGCAAGGTGCTGCACATGAGGTGGGGCAAACTTCAATATCAATACAAACTGGGGCACAAATGGATTGATAGCAGCCCTGCTGACAAGGGACAATGATTTTAACTGAAGAAGGGTAGATTTAGATTGAATATAAGGAAGAAATGCTTTATGATGAGGTTGCTAAGGCACTGGAACACGTTGCCCAGAGAAGCCCAGTTTGGATGAGACTTTGAGCATATTCCAGAACACTTACTTAATTTAGCAATACAGTTTTGAATTCTGTCTCCAAAGAGCTCACAACCCATAAAATATTTCTGTTACCTGTAGATTTTGTTATATAATTCCCTTACATGTTATATAAGTCACAGATTAAACTAATACTACAAGAACCCAGAACCACAATTTTTTCCAAGGGAACTCACTAGGTATATGTCTCCTTTGTTTTTGGCAAACGACCCGTTTTTTGAGCACAGATTTTGAACACAGATATATGCCCACATTACATGCTTTTCTTGTAGGTCATATCACTCTAAATTAATTATGAGAATGCAGTGAAACAGAAGAATTTCTAAGCACAAGATGCATCCATTGCTTCATCTACTAGACCAGTCAAAGTTGCTGGGTAGTCAGGGAAGGAATTGCTTTTTCTGACATGACTGGCTCTTGGCAAACTTGGTGGTTTCTTATCAATTTTTTATCTAGATTTTAAAAATTGACTATTTAATTGTTAAAATAGCTTTCTGTATAGCCAAGTGAGCTTGACACATTTGGTTGCTCGGTATTTACTCATGTCAGACCTTGCTGTCTACTATGGGGTCTCAGAAACAAGTGATGATTATTTACAAATTGTTTCATGGAGGTTCCTTAAGTATTCAAGAGAGCAAATTTGATCAGTTATGCCTGGTCTGAGTACATGATACCTACCCAAATGTTCCTCTATCTGTTCTTTTCCTATTCTGGATTGTTTCCCATACCCTTAGTAATTTCCATGTATTGAGGATTTGGTCCCAACTGACCTTTTGTATGAAAATTGAAACAGAAGTAAAAGTCTTCTTGGTGACATAATGAATTGCTCCTCTTAAGTAACTTATGGCTTACACTTTATATTCCTTCGAATTTGTTAAACAATATTTTGTCTTATCTTTTAGGTTCTTTGCTACTTACAGTGCATTTTGAATACTGGCTGGGAAGGATTCTGAAAAGGTAAAGACCAATAAGTAGCTACCAGTAAGCAGTCCTCCTTCATGGCTTCTGCTCATCTTTATGTCATTGTGCATGTCAGGCAGCAGAAGTGTTAGCATTATTGGATAACTAAATTTCATGACTCTGTCACAGCAGAAGCCGTGGTAGTTCAGATGTTGTACCTTGAAGGGGTACAACAGAAGGAGTCTGTTCCACAAATAAGTACAAAAGTGGAATGGATGTGATTTGTCACTTAATTTTTTAAGGCAGGCGGGAGATATTTACACTGAATTCGTCTGTGAAAAAAATCATCTCTGAATCAATAAATAACTAATGTTTTACATTAAATTCTATGGTTTTGTTTTTACCTCACATATAGCAACTATGTGGTATAAACTACGGCTTTTCTTTATCTGATTTCTTTCTTATTGGGCCACCTGTGCTAAAGGAATCTTGTTAAAATGGAAGTAGAAGAAACATTCTCAGCATGAAAAGACATGTAAAAGGCTTTTTTGTCACTTTGTGTTTACTGCTTCAGGATGCACATTATTGAACTAAATATTAAGGAGCATGTTAGAAGTTCTTTAAACGGCTGAGCAGAAACTTAAAGGTATCCATCTAGAATGTAATGGAGTAACAGTGCTTATTTTATTTCTAAAAAGTGTATTTTTTATCCATGCTTTGCTGACTTCATAGAACCTCAATGAAGTGCCTCCAAGAAGAAAGAAATAGCATTTAAATTATTTAAGGAAACTTTGACAGTGCTATGAGGAATAATAACTCATTTCAAGAATAAAGGTCAGTAAATTTATTAGGGTCCTTGAGCTTTGCCTTGCTGATATTTCCAATTCTTCTAGCTCATTCCCTTTTTATTTTTAAGAAAGGTAGTATAATCTGACCTTGAATTTATCAGTGGCCTGTACCACTATTTAGATTATAGCTAGTAGTTAAAGAAACAGAAGGAAAATAATACTAAATAATCATACATACACTTTCTTTAGTTTCAGTTTTATTTGGCATTGCCTCAGCTAATTACAGTTAAGTGAAGCTAATATGTAACATTACCTATTGAGCTATAAACATAGTAGCAACATTATAATCGCCACTCCTCTCACTAGGAAAGAGTTTGTTTACAGAATTCCAGTGTAGTGCTAAGAGACCACCATGAGGGAGGGGACATGAGCTTCTATCTAATAAAGATTATGGAGTAAAAAAGCTCTCACATTCTTCTAGGAGATTGCTGACATTCAAAAGAAGTTGCTTAGTACTATGTAATATTTTAGTTAGAATTAATATTTTCATTGGAAGAAGGAAAAAAATGGAAAATATATGGTGTGTTGACATTTTCACCATCTTCTTATATTGAGGATAAATGTTATTATGCCATATATTACCCAGTGTACCAATAGCAAAGTAAGATAAAGTTAACATTTACCCAGACTGAGAACTTCCCGTAGGTAAGAGAGCTTCCTGAGACAGTAGAGCCCAGTGAAACCAGAAATGATCCCTAGACCTCATTCCTTTCAGCATCTAAACTAAGGAATTTTGTAAGCTTCCCTACTCGCTGGCTGTCTTTCCTAGCTAGTTCAGTTCCTACTTTTTATAAAAACAATCTTCTCTTTTGTCACTTTTCTTTTATCCAGAAAGAAATTTTCAAGCACATGTACAAAGAGGAGGCAATCGTCTAAAGAGCCCTCAGGAGATTGGATTAGGTTTTGACTGATCTTGTACAAATGCCCAAAAAACAAGAGGAATGTTTTGCTGTACAAAAAGCCACATAGTGAATAAATCCCAAATTTCCATTATTCCTAATAACTATTTATTCAGTCATCATTGCTTCTCCTTTGCCAGCTGGCATCAGGGCAAATCCCACACACAGACAGGAGTGTGGAAACCAAAAGAAAGTGTTATGGCTATTTAAGCCATATAGTGTTATGGCTATTCTCATGAAGGTGTAGCACCAAGAGAACCAAGCAATTGTAAAGATAAATATCTGAAAGAGTCTCAGATGTGACCAACAAAGAGATTTCTGTGAATAAATACAGTTTATTCACAGAATATAGTTTAATAGTCCCATTTTGTGCCAAATCAGTGTCTTTTTACCATAGGAAGAATTACTTCTCTCTGGGAATTTAACATTGTGTTATTTGTCAATCACTGAACTGAAGTACTATTAATGTGACTTACAGAACTTAAAGCCTAAGGTGACTTCTGATCAAACAATGTCTTGTCTGCCCTTAAGGCTTCTAGACATATGTATTTGCCTTTTAATATATTTAACACCAACAACAATTATCATCCATGGGTTGGATGATGGTTGCAAAGAGCATGGCTCTTTCATTTCTCATTGTTCACCTAAGGGAAAATACTCTAGTTTGTGAGTTTTGCTTGGAATAAATTAAAATATTGTGATAGGGTGCATTCTTCTTGTTTCTCTAGTCATTTAGGTTGAAGCTGAATGAGAAAAGTATCCTTTTTTTTTCAAAAATAAGTAGGGGAGTATGGAAGGAAAAAATAATTGGCATTTAAGGTAAACAAATGACAGAACTGAAATCTAATAGCAAGCTAGTAGAAATGTGGAAGAACTGAACATATATTCACAGACAGTATCTTCAGGAATCCTATCCTGGTCAACCATGGTTACATTTCAGCAATAGCAGCAATGAAAAATTGACATAAAAATGCACATTAGCATTCCCTTTTTTTCAGAAATGAATTATTATTTATCTGGACGTTAGACTGCAGAGAGAGCAGCAATTTTGCTCTCTGTGTTTAGCACTGGAAAAAATGGGGAAAAAAGTACAATCTAGGTGTATCTTCAATACATATTACTAAAATATGTTTGAATCAACTACATACAGGTGTCTTTA
>VYZS01017345.1:25707-37631 GCA_013400695.1 Neodrepanis coruscans
ATATTTGCCTAGGTTAAATATTCTTCTGACATTAAAATACAAATGAACATAATCTAAACACTACAGGGCTAATATTTTAATTAATTCTCAAATTATTAACACTTTTCAGAATTAAATTTAGGCTTCTACTTTTGTTTGAAGCTGATAAACCACAAAACTCTACCACAACCAGAACAATGAAAAGGAAAATAAATAAAAGATCAAACATATCCTTGTCATTTGCTCTAGGTTATTTTCTTTGCCTAAGCCATCACAGGGCAAATTGAAAACCAGCTAAGAATAGATCCTCATGCAGACTGGATAGCAATGGCTCCCTTGCACCGGTTTGTATTTTATTTCTTATTTTGCATATTTATTGAAAGCAAGTAGGAGCAAAGATCGGGAGTCCAGATGTCTGGCTGCATTCCAACTTTCTTGATTTGTAGACATTCTTTTGTTTTGGGAGTTTTCCAGGTTTCTTACAGTTTTTGCACTTCTAAAATTTTTTAAGAAATAAGAGGGAGGAAATTACCCAGATTACTGAACTAAAGAAGGTGTTGTTCCCCTGTGAAATACTAGCAAGTGATGTTTGTGTTCTGAAGATGTTTTTTGCCCTCTGAAAGGTACTCACCCTAAAATGAAATCTGAGCCTGAATGTACCAAGCTACATTTAGGGTAGGCAGCTCTTTTTGCAAGATTTATGTCACCAACTCATCACTTCACTGAATAAATTCCCTGTTATGTCTTGATACTTTTTCTTTCAGCATAGATGATCACAAATTTTGCTTAAAAAATATTATTGTGGATCTTCAAAACCTCTTATTGCATCCATTAAACCCAGTCTATCTCATCTACATAACTGTAACACATCTGATACATATCTGTATCATTTATAAGGCCTTTTTTTTTTGCTCAATTTCTTGCAACTTCCCACAGAGTAGTATTTAAGGGATCAAATTAATTTCTCTCTAAGGGTCAGGCTGTTATTTAACCTAAGGTTGTACAGTGAAGTACAACTGTCAGGCCAAGACAACGCATTCCAGATAACCATGAGACCACAGATGAGTCCACAGCTACCAATGCCATAAGTGTGAGTAGTTTTTGCCTATAAAAACCTCAGGATATCCAAGACAGTAAAATAGTCTGTCTCCTTGTTTACCTGATGAAGCCTAGCTAGATTTGTTTAGATTTATCCTTTATGTATGGCTCCTCTTAAGTCTCTTTTGCATATCTGCCTATTTGATTATGGGAGAAGCAATAAACTGCAGTTACGAAAATAAGATCTTCTGTCTATCTTTTTGTAATGTCCTTGATCTCTGCTCATTTCTGCTGTGTGATTCCATTTCTGAATCCAGTGAGAACTGTTATTGTTGTTTTCTTGCCTACCTTTCCTTTCTGCCCTTCATTAGCAGGCAGTACATCCTCACAGGGTACACTGACGTCATGTAAAGAGATGATGTCGCTATCTGACAGCCGTTGTTTGGGGCATCAAAGAAAGGGCAGTAGGACAGAGCTTTCTTATTATCTGTGGCTCAGAAGAGTATGTCACACATCTGTGTACTGGAAAACAAGATATTCAGTAAAACTTGTTGGGTATTTGGGAATGATGTGCTTTGTTCTCAGAAAAATAACAGTTTATTGAAATTGAAACATAGAAAAGTAGCAATACTGACAGTTTTTGATCCAATTTCTTTTACAACAGTACAAATTCCAGTTCCAGTTTGAAATTATATTTAGGTTCATAATTTAAAATAACAAGACAAATGTTAAAAATTATCTAATATGTCAAGCCATTCAAACTCAATTAGAACAGGATATCTTTATTGACGCAAACAAACTGACAAATATGATCATTATTGTGCCATTATTGTGTTATTAGTTTTAAATTTAGAAGCTTATACTCTGGTAGATGGTGATTTAAACCAGCCATAGACTAAGATACCAAAGATGAAGGGATAAAAATATGCACCTCCTGTTGATAGTTCATGAGGTTTATATAGGAGATGTATCTTAGAATAAGCTGAATTGCTCTGGTTACATGTTTACCGTGTAGATTGTTAAGGCAGTGTTGGATAACCACCTTACACTTGTCACCAGATGATTTCTCAAGTGTGTTTGTTTTATTCTGAGAACAAAGATGACTAAGATAATGATGTCTTTCTCAGATTTTTATGATGGTTCAAGGTGTCCCTTTCTTGTGTACATGCTTTACCCATGGTACTGGTTAAACACAGCTATGTATGCTACTTACTCATCTCTGCAGAATTATTAGATCTTCATGTAGCTCTAGATATAATTAATCACAAATGTAAACGTTTTATTAGAACTTCCAGTGTACTAAAATGCTTGCAATATAAGCAAAGTGAAATTGCCCCTGGATTATGGATGCTGTCATAATAGCTTTGAAGCCATTGCTTTGCTTCATAATACTGTTCTTTTTGAAAGCATTGCTGCTCTTTTTAAAATCCTTAAACATCATTGATTCTAAATGCCAAGATCTGAAACCAAGAGGGGAGTTACAACAAAAAAACCTTAATATAAATATTTTTCTAGTTTAAGAATTTCAGAGCAAAACTGAACTACATAAATACACTTTCTTTACTGATATTTACAGTATCAGAGGAGAGGAGATAGTAAAGACAGAATTATCAAGGCTGATGAAACTAGGTAACAGAGTCTATTACAAATAATAAAAACATTTTTAATGGGTTTTCCTTTTACTGGTAAAAGTTCTGAGAAACTAGACAATGCACTAGAAAATGAAAACACTGATGGGCCAAAGGAGACACTGTGTATCAGTTGATGAACAGTCACCAACTGACATCAAGACATAAAGCTTTGCATGTTTGCAAGCTGTAAGGAGACACAATTGAGGAAATTACAAGCATCTAAACATGCATGCAAAATAATCAGCAGGCCAAAAGATTTCCTGCAAAACTTTTCTATAGAAGATTATCAGTGTCACAGCTGAGATTATTCCTATAAATTTCTAAATAAAGCATGGCTTTCTGTATGTGTTAATCTGCAGGATGTTAATCTATGGAATATGTATAAAAATGCTTATTTGTTTATACTTTCAAACAGAATTAAAAAAACACCCTACTTATACTTACTGACTACTTATATTTCTGACAGATATACGCCAAGTAAACAGAGATCATGGGAGGCTATGCCATGACTCTGGAAACACACAATGTCCCCTGCACTCTTTCCCTGGCACAGTCAACATTGTTTAGCATTTTTGTCTTTTACACTAGAAGTCTTAAATTTATTATAGAGTTTGAGAATTTTTTTTGTGTGCTTCAGTCAGTAAGATGAGACAAAAAAGATGGGTCCCCTCCAGACTTATATTTCTGAGTATGAATTACACCTTGTTGCCCCCTTTCTGCCTGCCTTCTACACATATACACTGAGACAAAAGTCTTGTTGCTGATCATTTCTAAACTCACAGCAACTACCTTAATTTATACACTTTCAAGGGGCAGTTAATCTTATTATTGAAAGAGACATAGTTTTTCAAACAAGCTCCTTTGCAACATCTTCAGGAAGGGGGAATTCCCTGCTCTGAACAGTTCAAAGTCCAGTTCTGCAGTTACACCCAAAATTTAAACAGTCTCATATAGCACTCCATAGTATTCTTGTAACAGTCTGTTTTTCGGTATTCTGTTTGAAATTTTGCATCATCTACCTATGTTCCTCATAAGAAGATGAATAAGTTTTCAATAAATGGTGCCAAAACTCTGGGCATTATAAAAAAAGGAAGGAAAGCCCCTTAGAAAACAGTAGAAAATGTTCACTATCCTGAGGAAACATGGCCTTTGAACTAGAATGCTGGGTCAAAATGGACATCTGATGTACACTGGAAAATACATATTCACAGACCTGACAAAGAAAAGACAGAGTCATATTTTCATATCTGACAGAAAATAAACTCCACTTTATTTACCTTTTCTTACAGAAAAGTTTAACTCCCTTGTCACAAAAGACTTAATCAGCCTCTTACTTTGTTACATGCAGTACTCCAGAGCTAATTCTCTTTTCTGTATAAGGATTCATATGTGTGTCTGCACAAAGGAAAGCTCCCTCATGATCGGTTGTCTCCTCTAAAATCATATTTCATTGCCAAAGCATCATGGCTACTGGACATCTCAAACAGATACTGAAGAGGGATAGACAGGCTGATTTAATCATTTGCCTTTCAGAATAGAAAATGAGTTCTAAGTCCTACTGCCATTAGCATTTCAAAGAGAGTGTGACAGGCATGTGTAGTTTTTAAAAAAATAATAAATGTATTTCTTCCCAGATGCAGAATCCAGCTGTTTGAAACTATGACCCCCAAAAAAGCAGGAGGTCACAAAAACATAATGTGAATGGCCTGATACCGCTGATCTCTACTGAAAAGCTGAATATGACAAAAATTTTGAAATTCTATTTGATCTTTCAGCTATTAATTATTTCATCAAACATAACACTTCAAGAGAATCTGATAAAGCAGTAACAAAACCACAGAGGTTAAGTATGAGATAAAAAAAACCACACTCCTCTAGAACAGTGTTTAAATGACCATAAGGCACAACCCACAACTTAAGATCAAATGATCTAAAGGGAGCTGCTGCTGAATATAAAATTCACCAGGTGCTTCTATTTCGGCTTTGAAAGTTGTATTACTTTTGGCACCTGATCCTTATCTCATGGAGTGCTTTCACTGGGTGACTTTCTGCTAAGGGACCCTGAGGCACCCATCTGCCAGACAGTCAGAAAAATGTATGCTGCCTTCCAAGAGCTAAGGTGTGAGGTGCTGCTGAGATTGCGCCTCAACTTGTCAAGAGCACAAATTACCATCCACTGCTACTCTTTCAAGCAGGCACGATTCCAAAGAATAAAGTCTCCCTTTTAACCTGAATGCATGAAAAATTAGTTCCTTCACTGACTGAAAGGCTACTTGCTGTGGGATCTAAGCTTGTTGTTTACTTCTGTAATTGCCGTATCATTAATTGTTATCCTATCCTATGTCATATCTTGGTGAGTACCCTTAATATTTATGCATATGTACATATTCTTTCATCTTGGGAGGGGGGCTGTTTACAGACCTACACTGATCAACATTTTCCTTCACAGAAGGAATTTCTTACACAGATTAATTAAGTGCAATTATTATGGGTTCAGAAACCAAATGCCTGTGCGCTGCTGGTATTTTCAGAGTCTGGATACAGATCAAATTCCTGGCAAGTAATTCCAAGCAACACATTTGTGTTCCTTTTATTTTCTGCAATTGCAGTATTTGATCTCCAGTGCTCACTAAGGCTGACATCTATTTTTTCATGTTGAGAATTCTGCTTCACATCAACATGTAAGATAACGGACAGCAAGACTCACCAGCTCCTTCTTGCTCAGACTAATTCATTGTGTTTCTGTTATCTTGTCAATTTTCTCTTGACAAAATTTGTCCTCATTCATTAAAAAAAAAGTAAATAGAGTATATTATTTGCATGGGAGACTGGCATATTATTCTAAATCCTCAGTGAGTATCTAGGAGTTACTACTCAAAACACTACCAGAAAGTTGCATGTTTGGATTTTACAGCATGTCTTTTGTTGTCTTGGACAGAGTGAAAGTTTCAAGCTACAGTTCCATGCTGTTAATGGTGTGACTGAAGAAGGGTAAGGACATCAGATTAGCCTTGATATATTTATATAAATTATCAAAAGCAAAGAAGTCATAGAGGCAGAAAGTGAAGCCTATAGATTAGACAAGAAATCAAAGCAGTTGCCCAGAGTTTGGCTATATCAGAGCTGCTAGTTCAGAGATGTATAACACATCTTCCATTGTAGCCAAAGAGCAAGGCTGAGTATTGGCTTTCTGGCAGGAAATCTTGTCATATCTCACGTAAATTTTACTGGATCCCTCAAAATGCTGCTTGCAAGCATTTTGGTTATTTCTGTTAATTCATGCCCAATTAACCTGAGAAAAGTTGTGATTTATTCATGTTTCTGCATTGTGATTTCAGGGAACTCATCTTTGTCCCCCTGGGTGTCCCTTTGCCTTCCTGTAAAATGGAATAATAAGAACTATATAAAGTATTCAAAAATCTAAGAGGGAAGGAAACACAGAAAGCAAAGCACTGTTATTAATTCACCTTATCTACACTATATCTCTTCCTCCAAACAGCATTTTGTTCTAAACAAAAGAAATTCATGAGAAGTTCAATATCATCCTTGGCCCATCATGTTACTATGGTTACAGAGCCAGTGTTTTTCATCTGTAGAAACTAGCAAGAATTTTCCCATTTTAAAAGACTGTTGTGCCCTATCTTTCTGACCCTCCCTTATCAAGGACGGGTTATTCTCATTTTGCCAGTTTCATCAAGCCCTGCACTGAAAGCATCTCAGAATCAGACTGCAGGATAAAGCACTTAAATACATAGTAAGTGTTATTTGTAGTAGTACCCAGAAATGTCACAAAAAATAGAAATGTAAGAAGGATCCTAAACTTTATTCCTGAAGGCTTATCCTCTGTCTATTTTTCAGCAGATTGGACAGGCCTTCTCATGATGGAAAAAACGTGATTCTCCTTCTGCCAACGCTATGTTCTCTCAGGCTCACATCAGAGATGAGCCACCATGTTTCATCTCAGATCCAGTCCATCTTGGTTATTTTCTGTTTCCATTTGTGCATCAAGTGCAATTCAATGAATACACAGGCATACATATCTCTTTATGTATGCATATACAGTCACAGTAAATATGCAATAAATGTAAATACATGAACACACAAAAACCCTTCTACTGTGTGAACTACCACGAGGCAGTATAGATCCCTTTTCTCAGCCCAGCTGTTCCTTTCTATGGTACAAAGGCATGTTTATGGATTAAACTAAGCTTCCTTTAAGCACAAGTTTTCAATTCCCTCAACATCCTTTTAAAAGATATTTTTTTCTTTCTTCTCTATGCCCCTATGAAGAAAAGCAACTCTCCCTTTTCAGGAAAGGAGTGGAGTCCATCTCTTCTCAGAATAACATCAGAATTTGGCTGCTTCTGAGTTAACTTCCTCTGTATTCCCCTGTCCTCATTAGTGTATTCCTCATTTGCATTCCTATCCTTCAGTCATCTTGGGGTTTTATCTGTTGCTGTAACATTAATGCAAATTACCACATAAAACGTCAAAGTTAGTTTGGTGCAGTGATCTACTATGAGTCCTTTTAAAAAGTGCTTTAACATAATACCATTTCCTTGATCATTCCCAGTTGTATTCCCATTTTTTTTCTGGTTTATTGCTAACTCCACAGGGAATGACAAGAGCTTGAGGAACCTGCAAGAGTGCCTGAAAGCAGAAGACTAGGAAAAAGTATATAGCAGATTATCCTGAAAAACTTCATTAGAGGAAATGGAGATTTTCTGAAGTTCACTAAAGGCAAATTCTCCATGTCTAATGACTCTTACTGTACTTTTCTACCATGAACCAACACAGGCTCACCTTGGACCCTTGTCAAAATTTCACAATACTCCAGAGCAAAGAGTGCTGGTCTAACTAGACATGGGGAGAAGCACCTGTTCCTTTCATTTGACCTTGTACATATCTCTACCACACAATTTCAAAGTGTATTTCTTGGACTATAGCTGCAGTGCTACTATGTGTGAATTCACAGTGAAGCCAAGAGGCTCCATGCTGCTCCAAACGATTGGCACAAAGTTTCAACTGAGCAGAGGCTGGCATAACCAAGATATCATTAATTTAAGAGCTAGATCAACTAAAATTCAGAGGAATAATAAGGTGCTATTCACTTTCTTCTTCTTTACTACAGAGTTTAAAGATAGCATATATATTTAACTGTGAAAGAAGTTTTACTGGGGTGACATATGCCACAAAAGAGGTTGAGACCAAGGGTGCCTTGAAGAGAGACCTGCTATGCCCTGTGTCTCAAAAGCTGCTGATTCGGCTAATAACTAAACCTAAGTGTTCTACTAATTTACCTTGTGCCCCCAGATCTTTAGAAATCCTATCAGGGCCAGACAGTTGCTCTGTCTAACTTGGAAAGAAGGCATGACAGAACCTGCTGGATATGGAAGTCTGGGTGGAAGGAAAAGGACTCGTCTACAAATTTTCCAAGATGGAGAAAGATCTATGATACTTCAAAAAAACATTAGATTTTGCACTACTCCCTCCTACACATTTGTGAAAGGGGATAACCAACCACTTTTTTTTTCATCAAAAATGCAGTCACACTTTATATTACTAGATAAAACTTGGTAAGTTAGTATTTATCAAAACTGTACCAATATTCAACTTCATTACTATAACTAAAATCATTATCATTAATAATTAATGATTTTGTTCTGCATTGTTCACCCTTTAAAATGTATTTTGTTAAGCAGTCTGCAGGTTAGACCTAAACTAAAGAAGTCTATCCCATTTTAGAGTCAAAATATAACTGTTTCTATAGAATCCAAAAAAACTGCAAGACCAAGGCCAAGTGTATTCAAAGGCTCATTTTTCACCCCTTTGTCTTTGAGGATGGATACAATTTTCTTGAAAGTTCTGAGAAAGATCAGTGAATCTCAGTTTCAGCGGACTGGTGTAAACCAGCACAGAAAGGCTACCTTCTGTTGGTGTCTGTTTACATCAGCTGTAAATTTGCGGCCGTAGCTTTAGGTCTGATTATCAGACATGTTTAAGTTTTATTTTTATGCTTACGTAAAAGCTTAAATGAAGCTTTAATTAAAAATAAAGTTTGACAATGAAGTGGCTGACATTTTTTGTCATAATTTTTAATTTTCTAAGTGGGATGAAGTAGCGAAAATAGATTAGATGTCAATTATAGCAAATAGATATAAGATTATTGTCAGATGAAAACCCTCAGGGAACTAGAGTCCCACATAGCAGTAGGCTTAAAAATCAGACGATCCAATCTTACACTGGAGAAGGGAAAGAATCATGTTATGCAATATAAATTATTTAAACGAAAAGTTTAAAAGAAAAAATAGGATTGAGAAATACACATTCAAAATCTTCTCAGTTTTTCTTGTCTTCTGAGGAACAAACATACTTTTTATTTGATTGCAGTCTTCTTGACTACATTCAGGGCAGGGATCTGTCCTGGTTATGGACAGTAGGGGGTGATAACAATGGACAAGAGACAAAGAGAAAAAGCAACAATTTTTATTGAATATATGGGTATGGGTAGGTGTATGGATATGTGGAGTCACCATCCTTGCATGTGTTTAAGAAAAGACTGGATGAGGTACTTAGTGCCATGGTTTAGTGGATGGGATGTCAGGTAATAGGTTGACCTCAATGATCTTAGTGGTTTTTTTCAACCTTGTTAATTCTGTGATTCTGTGATTCTGTGTGTATGAGTGAACTGGTATGTATTTAGATGGAAGCAATGAACCAGAAGAAAACCCACAAAAAATCACAACCAATGTCTTTGAAAACAACAACTGTCCCTCCTTGCCCTGTGTGCCTGCGGGTTGGGTAGTTGTGAGATGCTGGGAGCACAGGA
Source organism: Neodrepanis coruscans (assembly GCA_013400695.1). Classification (NCBI taxonomy): domain Eukaryota; kingdom Metazoa; phylum Chordata; class Aves; order Passeriformes; family Philepittidae; genus Neodrepanis; species Neodrepanis coruscans. The sequence goes on from VYZS01017345.1 coordinate 35,185, forward strand.
GCTGCAGTTGCACCTTCCAGCTGGCAGGGGATGTTGTATGTCCATGAGGACGGGGCCCAAAGGGAGAAGGAGCCACGTGCAGCCAAGATGGTGGCTGGATCTAGGGAGAACTCTCTGTGGTTTTAGGTGGTCCCTGGGCACTTAATCCAGGGGTCAAGAGGGACTGGGGACACAAGGCAGAGGGAGGGGGCTAGAGAGGGAGGCACATGAACCAGGAGCTATAGGATCCACCATGAGCCAGGCAGTGGCGGTATGTGCGGTGCACTCCCTGGGGATTTCGGCAACTGAAAATGGGGAATGGATGTTGGAGGCCAGCAGGAGCAGGCAGGGGNGGGGATGTTGTATGTCCATGAGGACGGGGCCCAAAGGGAGAAGGAGCCACGTGCAGCCAAGATGGTGGCTGGATCTAGGGAGAACTCTCTGTGGTTTTAGGTGGTCCCTGGGCACTTAATCCAGGGGTCAAGAGGGACTGGGGACACAAGGCAGAGGGAGGGGGCTAGAGAGGGAGGCACATGAACCAGGAGCTATAGGATCCACCATGAGCCAGGCAGTGGCGGTATGGGCGGTGCACTCCCTGGGGATTTCGGCAACTGAAAATGGGGAATGGATATTGGAGGCCAGCAGGAGCAGGCAGGGGCTGTGGGGGGGTCACACTAGCTTCCCTTTCCGAGCAACACCAAGGAGGGGTCCTTCATGATGTTACACTGCCCAAAATGGTGGCTTTGTCGAAACTTTTATAGTTTCTGTTTCTCTTTCCCAGTGTTCTGTGTGGAACTGGGAAGTTCCTGCCCCTTTTCCGGTGTCTCTTGGCCAGGAGAGCTGATGGGAAACTGAGGAAAAGGGCACAAACAGCCCTGTCCCCATCTCTGCCTGGTGGGCACAGCTGCAGGGAGGGGAGATGCCTTTCTGTCCTTTCTGGGGCACAGGGGGGGCTTTTGCTGCTCCACCCCAGCAAGTAGTGGGCAGAGCAGGTCTGCCCCGAACCCTTTCTGCCCCCAAACTCAGCCAGAGGATTGAATCAGGCACTGGGGGAGAGAAAAAAAACCCCTTCAGAGATGGCATGGCCTGGGACCAGGCTTCGGCCCACCCCCTCGCTAGTCAGAAGCCAGGGAAACAAAGGAAAAAGAGGATTTTTATCTTTGTTTTCCTCCTCTCTGGCCCCCATCCCATGACAGGACCCAGAAGCTTCTGGCAGATACCAGCTCTGTTCCAGCTCAGATGGGAAATCTTGATGTGCTCCTGCCTGAAAAATTCCCTATGGAAACTAAGTGCTCCTCTGTTTAGTCCTTAACCATGTAACCACCACCGAGGCTTTGCCATGAGGGATATGCTGCACAGCCTTTGCATTTCTTACTCTGAAAGGGGTCCATGAGAAAGAGCTCAACCCACTCACTATTAGCACTGCCTAAGGGGTTGTATAACTCAGAAATACGTATAGGACAATGACATTCTCCCTTTCAGCTGGAGCTGTATCAAGCTGTGCTGCAATACCTTTTTATTGGCTAAAGTCTTTGTTAAATATAAGTAATCCACTTATTTCAGTATTCAAGAGTCCCATCTGCTTATTCAGGGAACAAGAAAATTGACATGCCTTTAGTCAGCAATAAAACACCAGCACATTGCTGTGGTTTTATCGTGATTTCTTCATTATCCTATGTTATAGTTCTCAATAGTAGAAGAAATTCTGCGCTCGTTTTTTTTTTCTGCTGACAACACTGTGTGACAGGGGTTGTACAAGCAAATACCTTTTGAGAGACCATATAGGTAAACTAGAAGAGATTTAAGTTCACATTGGCATGTGCACCAGTAAAATTCATCACTGGATTCAACTAGCAGAAAATACATTTTTACTGAAACTTAAGCTGGAAAGAATAGACCTCTAGATTGAGAACTAAGATGGACTGCACATAGAAAGTGCTGTTTTGGTTCACAGAGACAGGACAATACCCCTGTGTCATTGGTTCTGTGGTTATTTGAATGTGTAAGGAGCTTAGCACACTGTGCATAGAAAGAATGAGAAAACTTGGCACTTACACCTAATAGTTGCCAAGGATGACAGCTGCTTTTGCATACCTGGCATGTTGTGACTTCCAGCATCAGCTGCAGATAATGAAATTGTGTGGATAACATCTGCATCCTTGGACCACATGGTTAGAGGGTAACCCAGAGCCATGGTGCCTTATCAGCAGCTGGAACTTAGGCTGTACTTTCATACTTGCTGAAAAACACCAGCTCACCAGGTCCAGGGGGATATACCACCCTTCCTCATCCCAGTTGTAGTGATGGGATACTCCCTGACGTTAGCGCAGAATGTGAGAGCAGGCTCCATGCTCTACTACTTTGAAAGAGATTTAATTTTCGAAGAATTGTTATATGTCTATACAGCCTATTAATGTTGTCTCCAAACTCTAGAGTAACTTCTCTAATTTTTTATTTGTTTTTTTTTT
>VYZS01017351.1:0-22414 GCA_013400695.1 Neodrepanis coruscans
AGGGGGGGGCTCTTGCTCCCAAATAGGTCCAGGGCAAGGCTGAGCCGATGTCCAAGCCCACACACATACATACACACACACACACACACACACACACACACACACACACACAGAGCTCCGAGGAGCAAAACAAGGAAGGAAAATAGTTAAAAGGGAAAGCAAAACAAAAGTTTCAACACCTCACCCCTCATTCTGGATTTTGAAACCATAACATTGTGTCCAAATTTAGACTGAAATTAATAAAATATATTTGCTGTTTGAAAGGGTTGTAACAGCTAGTTCTTCGGACTTTTCTTGCCACGAATTTCTGGATTTTTAAGTAATGATGAATATATGCAGCATATTTGATCTTTTTTTAACAGTAGCGTCAAAGTAAATAATTTAGAAAAACAAAAAATACCTGAGGTTTTCAGTTACTTTTTCTCTTTTTTTTTCCTTTTCTTTTCCACATTAAATACATGAACTGTGTGAAACAACATGAAAGACACAGCAAAAAGTGTTAATGAAAGACCACTTGAGGTCTTAGTTCTACATATACATAAATATATATGGAAGTAATATGCATGTATTTTAAACAAGAAACTGCAGATTAAAACATTAGTAACTAACATTATTTAAAATTGTCAAATAAAAATCATTGAATCGTAAAATACTGAATGACTGCTCACATTTAAAATTTTCTCATGATTTTATCCTTTAATTTGTAATTTAATGTAAAATATTATTTAATTAACAAATCTTAATCTAAACCAATACTATTTGAAATACTGATTTTTTTTCCCATTGTTATTTGACACATGAAAATGAAAGTGGGAGCACCTGAAAAAGCCACCAAAGTAATTTTTTTTTTTTTTTTTGGTAGAAGCAAGATCATTTAATAAATATGATTTGAGAAAGATCTTTTATTAATTGCCAAAAACTAAGTAGTCTAAAGAATAATTTCTGAATTTCACATATGCCAATGAAAAGAATAATCCCTTTGCCTGCAGGAGCATTGCATTTGGATGTACTCTTTTTCTTTGTGAAAAAATGGCTTTCTATGAAGTAATAGACAAAGGCAATTTCAGGGTTTAGATGATTATGTTTTCCAGTGACTCAATATAAATTTCAAGAAGTGGAAGAAGGCCTGTTCAGGTAGATCAGTTCAGCTACAGGATATTATCCAGTGTGTAAAATTCTTATTTTGGGAAGCAAAACCCTAAAATAAAAGTTTCCTCCCTGTAGCAACTGCACTGAAAAAAGTTCTGCTATAGGTGACTTAAAACATGAGCAACACAACATCAAACATATTTTTACAAGGCAATACATGTAACCATCCTCTAAATTAGAAAAATAAGCTCCTCAGTCTTGTCTAGAATATTTTTGGTGTTGTTTAATAAATTCCACCAGACTCTGAAATCATTACTACGTGGTGTTCTGTCATCAATCAATGAAATGCAGGGCAATAAACAGTATGATAAAATGATAACTTTATGATGGTGTGGGACGATGTCTGAGGGCAAAAAGATAATGGTACAAAAATAATAAGGAAAACTGCAGTTGCTACTCCCTGGATGTAGCACAGTCAGCATATCCAACTTCCCCCACAGAATACAATCCAAGCAGGACTAAACAGAGAGTGGAGCAGAGTGGAAACACTGTGGCCAGGCTCTGTTGAAACCCTTGCAAAAGAGGGAGCTTGGTGGTACTTTCTATCTGATAAACTGCACAGCAGCTGAAAACCAAGGGATATAAAGGAAGATGTCCTGGTCTTGAATCTTGAATCTTGGATTGACGTATGCCCCATTCCAAGGTTATTGCAAAGATACACTCCCTCAAGGTATGATCTCCCCTCAATGAATAAGATGTGTGCATAAAGTCACTCAAGCTCCACCTGAATATAAAGAAATAGCATAAAAGTAAGTTAAGAATGGGAAGAAGTTAGAGAAGACTCCATCATAACATCTGTGGTCAGTTGACCATTTGAATCTGTCTTCTCCTCCATAGGGATTCCTGTTGGGTAAGAACTGTACTCTATGCATGTTAAATTACCTTGAGGCAGTTTTATCAGATATCAGAGGTTGTTAGTACATTGCTTTGAATATATATTTTTGCTGTCAGATACTATCACTAGCAATTCTCGAACTTTTACCTGTCACAATTTTATTAATAAAGAATGTTATCCTATAAACTGTTAATGTGAGTCCTTCGAGGGTGCTGGCAGTGGTTAAAGGTGTGGAGACCCAGGAGAGGGTTTCTCTGTTTAACATGTTACCCTGAATAAATTAGTCGAACCACCTTCAAATCTAGTGAATTTCATCGTGAAGGGTCCCCATAATGGGACACTGACACACTGACAGACTGGTTAGGTGCAAGGAGCTCAGCTCTCCTGAGGCACTGGCAGACTAGTCAAACACTAAGGGTTAGAGTAAATCTCTCATTTTCACATGACAGATGGTGTCTCACACATAATAGCTTCAGAAAGGAAAGATAATACTGTTTTCTGTTAAATTAAATTGAAACTGGTTTTGTAAAATTAACTCAGAATGCTGTGCTGATAATCAGAAATAAATTCATTCCAGCTGTAATTTATTATTATTATTTATTATTATTATTTATTATTTTAATATATTGAGGTATGAAGACATAGGTATATCATGGGTCTTGTCCCGGTTCTGGACAATATGAGGTGTTATCAACGGANGCAATAAACAGTATGATAAAATGATAACTTTATGATGGTGTGGGACGATGTCTGAGGGCAAAAAGATAATGGTACAAAAATAATAAGGAAAACTGCAGTTGCTACTCCCTGGATGTAGCACAGTCAGCATATCCAACTTCCCCCACAGAATACAATCCAAGCAGGACTAAACAGAGAGTGGAGCAGAGTGGAAACACTGTGGCCAGGCTCTGTTGAAACCCTTGCAAAAGAGGGAGCTTGGTGGTACTTTCTATCTGATAAACTGCACAGCAGCTGAAAACCAAGGGATATAAAGGAAGATGTCCTGGTCTTGAATCTTGAATCTTGGATTGACGTATGCCCCATTCCAAGGTTATTGCAAAGATACACTCCCTCAAGGTATGATCTCCCCTCAATGAATAAGATGTGTGCATAAAGTCACTCAAGCTCCACCTGAATATAAAGAAATAGCATAAAAGTAAGTTAAGAATGGGAAGAAGTTAGAGAAGACTCCATCATAACATCTGTGGTCAGTTGACCATTTGAATCTGTCTTCTCCTCCATAGGGATTCCTGTTGGGTAAGAACTGTACTCTATGCATGTTAAATTACCTTGAGGCAGTTTTATCAGATATCAGAGGTTGTTAGTACATTGCTTTGAATATATATTTTTGCTGTCAGATACTATCACTAGCAATTCTCGAACTTTTACCTGTCACAATTTTATTAATAAAGAATGTTATCCTATAAACTGTTAATGTGAGTCCTTCGAGGGTGCTGGCAGTGGTTAAAGGTGTGGAGACCCAGGAGAGGGTTTCTCTGTTTAACATGTTACCCTGAATAAATTAGTCGAACCACCTTCAAATCTAGTGAATTTCATCGTGAAGGGTCCCCATAATGGGACACTGACACACTGACAGACTGGTTAGGTGCAAGGAGCTCAGCTCTCCTGAGGCACTGGCAGACTAGTCAAACACTAAGGGTTAGAGTAAATCTCTCATTTTCACATGACAGATGGTGTCTCACACATAATAGCTTCAGAAAGGAAAGATAATACTGTTTTCTGTTAAATTAAATTGAAACTGGTTTTGTAAAATTAACTCAGAATGCTGTGCTGATAATCAGAAATAAATTCATTCCAGCTGTAATTTATTATTATTATTTATTATTATTATTTATTATTTTAATATATTGAGGTATGAAGACATAGGTATATCATGGGTCTTGTCCCGGTTCTGGACAATATGAGGTGTTATCAACGGATGAGAGACATATAGAAAAGGCAACAATTTATTGAATGTATGGGGGAATGTGAGTATGGATGGGTGTAATTACTCATCAGAAATTACAGAAGGCAGGAGGCACCGTGTGTCTCGCTGGAGACACAGAGGGTGAAGTTACGGTGTTACAGCCAGCAGGAGGCACTGTGTATCTTTGAAGAGGTTCTTCTAAGGTATATTCTCAGCTAGAAAACAGTGCCAACCTGAGAANGAGGGTGCTGGCAGTGGTTAAAGGTGTGGAGACCCAGGAGAGGGTTTCTCTGTTTAACATGTTACCCTGAATAAATTAGTCGAACCACCTTCAAATCTAGTGAATTTCATCGTGAAGGGTCCCCATAATGGGACACTGACACACTGACAGACTGGTTAGGTGCAAGGAGCTCAGCTCTCCTGAGGCACTGGCAGACTAGTCAAACACTAAGGGTTAGAGTAAATCTCTCATTTTCACATGACAGATGGTGTCTCACACATAATAGCTTCAGAAAGGAAAGATAATACTGTTTTCTGTTAAATTAAATTGAAACTGGTTTTGTAAAATTAACTCAGAATGCTGTGCTGATAATCAGAAATAAATTCATTCCAGCTGTAATTTATTATTATTATTTATTATTATTATTTATTATTTTAATATATTGAGGTATGAAGACATAGGTATATCATGGGTCTTGTCCCGGTTCTGGACAATATGAGGTGTTATCAACGGACGAGAGACATATAGAAAAGGCAACAATTTATTGAATGTATGGGGGAATGTGAGNCATGTAACCATCCTCTAAATTAGAAAAATAAGCTCCTCAGTCTTGTCTAGAATATTTTTGGTGTTGTTTAATAAATTCCACCAGACTCTGAAATCATTACTACGTGGTGTTCTGTCATCAATCAATGAAATGCAGGGCAATAAACAGTATGATAAAATGATAACTTTATGATGGTGTGGGACGATGTCTGAGGGCAAAAAGATAATGGTACAAAAATAATAAGGAAAACTGCAGTTGCTACTCCCTGGATGTAGCACAGTCAGCATATCCAACTTCCCCCACAGAATACAATCCAAGCAGGACTAAACAGAGAGTGGAGCAGAGTGGAAACACTGTGGCCAGGCTCTGTTGAAACCCTTGCAAAAGAGGGAGCTTGGTGGTACTTTCTATCTGATAAACTGCACAGCAGCTGAAAACCAAGGGATATAAAGGAAGATGTCCTGGTCTTGAATCTTGAATCTTGGATTGACGTATGCCCCATTCCAAGGTTATTGCAAAGATACACTCCCTCAAGGTATGATCTCCCCTCAATGAATAAGATGTGTGCATAAAGTCACTCAAGCTCCACCTGAATATAAAGAAATAGCATAAAAGTAAGTTAAGAATGGGAAGAAGTTAGAGAAGACTCCATCATAACATCTGTGGTCAGTTGACCATTTGAATCTGTCTTCTCCTCCATAGGGATTCCTGTTGGGTAAGAACTGTACTCTATGCATGTTAAATTACCTTGAGGCAGTTTTATCAGATATCAGAGGTTGTTAGTACATTGCTTTGAATATATATTTTTGCTGTCAGATACTATCACTAGCAATTCTCGAACTTTTACCTGTCACAATTTTATTAATAAAGAATGTTATCCTATAAACTGTTAATGTGAGTCCTTCGAGGGTGCTGGCAGTGGTTAAAGGTGTGGAGACCCAGGAGAGGGTTTCTCTGTTTAACATGTTACCCTGAATAAATTAGTCGAACCACCTTCAAATCTAGTGAATTTCATCGTGAAGGGTCCCCATAATGGGACACTGACACACTGACAGACTGGTTAGGTGCAAGGAGCTCAGCTCTCCTGAGGCACTGGCAGACTAGTCAAACACTAAGGGTTAGAGTAAATCTCTCATTTTCACATGACAGATGGTGTCTCACACATAATAGCTTCAGAAAGGAAAGATAATACTGTTTTCTGTTAAATTAAATTGAAACTGGTTTTGTAAAATTAACTCAGAATGCTGTGCTGATAATCAGAAATAAATTCATTCCAGCTGTAATTTATTATTATTATTTATTATTATTATTTATTATTTTAATATATTGAGGTATGAAGACATAGGTATATCATGGGTCTTGTCCCGGTTCTGGACAATATGAGGTGTTATCAACGGATGAGAGACATATAGAAAAGGCAACAATTTATTGAATGTATGGGGGAATGTGAGTATGGATGGGTGTAATTACTCATCAGAAATTACAGAAGGCAGGAGGCACCGTGTGTCTCGCTGGAGACACAGAGGGTGAAGTTACGGTGTTACAGCCAGCAGGAGGCACTGTGTATCTTTGAAGAGGTTCTTCTAAGGTATATTCTCAGCTAGAAAACAGTGCCAACCTGAGAAATCCGTGGGGAGAGGTAGGGGACAGCAGGATCCGTGTTGGTCTTCTGAGCAGGCAGTGTTGAGGAGGAGCACCCTGCTCTTTGCCACAGAGCTGAAGAAAAGAGGGCGAGCACTGCTTTCCTTACATTTTTATAATCCTAGTCCCTTCCCAGAGCTCCCTGCGGGGCCCAAGGGGCTGACGGGAAACCGAGGCAAAGAGGTATCTCCTTTGTAATCCCAGTCCACTCCAGAGGTGCCATCCCCCCTTCCCAGATATCCCCAGCCCCCAGAGGCTGACGGGAAACTGAGGAAAAAGGGCATCCCCTTTCCCAGCTCAGCTGACCCCGCCCCTTAACCAAAACTGAGGAGGGGAAAGGAGTTATTTTTCTTCTTGTCTTCCTCTTCGGTCCCCCCAAACCACCACAGGTCTATGCACATTCTTTGCTGGAAGTTAAAGTACAATGTTTGCTACTTTTCAGTAAAAAATAAGACTGAGGCTTTCAGGAAGGCAGTTCATTAAACTAGAAAGGAAATTGCAGTATTTTCTTTTCAATCTTGCTTATAACCCAAATATAATTTCTAGCAATGGAATAGTGATGGGTTTTAATTGTACAATATAGAACAAATTTAATAAAGTGGTGCACGTTCTAAATAAAGAAAATGGTTTCATCTCCTGACATTTCAATTGAGAAAATTCAATCACAGGAATAGTGAAGTACAGCCGTTTTACTTACTTATTTATTTTACTCTTGATTTCCAAAATCTTATTTCATTAGCCTGCTTGATATTCCACAACTTCTCTACCAGACTGTGGATAACCTAAATAAGAATTGAAAATAGATTTATGATAGATAAAAATGTCATAATTCACTTTATCTCATCCATTGAGAAACCTTTTTTAAACTGATTATGTTAAATTCCAAGCCCACTGCTATTTATGCTGTGGAATAGTGAATGTCACCTCTGATTCTGAAGATGAGTCACATTTAGAACAGTTTTCTAATTAGTCTATATGAAATTCATCTAATATGCAATAATTAATTATAGCTGCAATCAATTAATTAAATATAAGTGAAAGAGAGTTGATGAAAGTTTTTCCAGATCATATGTGGCAATATCTCAGTTTGTTCAGACAAAATTGCAGAGCTTTGTATTCATGTGTTTCTCCCAGTGCAAGCTATAACTGCGTTGTGCCTACACAGACTAACAAACTATTACGTTTTCCATCTTCTTACGTCAGTAGGGCTGTGTAATAGATTTAAAGCCTGAGGTGTTTGGGGGAGAAAAACAACAGTCTTATGCAGGGATGCCTACAGCATAAATATGTGCCAGTGAAGAAAACTAAAATGTTGTAGTCTAAATAAAAACAACTATACAGTACTTGAACATAAAGCCACAAGGATATGCTAGCACACATAGCATATACAGCATAGTATGCGTGTACTAACATCACATGCTTGAAAAGAGTAAGACTTAGCAACACGAAAATTTTCAAGAGACAAACACCATTCTGCAAGTCCTAGTGAAGATATGAAACAATGTTCACCCTAGCACTCTTTTTAATCAACTACTTACCCTGCAACAGTAACTAAAGAAATGGCAGTTTGGAAAGTGCCTTCATTGGCCTACATATACTGTTAGATCTTAACTAAATACATGCATTATTTGCAGCATCAGATTGAATATACAAGTTAAATTTATTTGTTATCTTGTTTTCTTGCAAGTAACCTCATGTTTTTCATGAGACTGTCAATGCATGGTAAGTTTGAAGCTTTGTAAGTTTGTAAGTTTGACGCTCAGCATTTTTCACTAGTTATCACTAACATTAAAAAGGAATAAAGGTATCCCTTCTTTTCCTTCCTTTCTATCACTTCCTTTTTCCCCTTACCAAATTGTTAATGCTAAATAAAGCATCTTCCTGTTTAAGTTACCTATCCTGCTGAAATGCCAGATAGACTGATTCATCTTTCCCAGGCCTGCAATCATAAAGCAGATGGAGTATTCATCATTCCTGAATGACATTTATTTTGAAATATATTTTTTAAAATCATATTCTATACTCTGATTTCAGTATTTATCATTCCTGTGATGCCTTAAAGGATATGCTTAATGTTTTGGAATTCACTTTAGCTAGGTAGCTGGATAACTTAGAATATTAAGGACCAGAAGGGCCTGTGTTCAAGAAATGATTGTATTCTTCTGTGTAGATAAAAGAGGTAGTAAGACAAAAGATAGAGTTAGGCTTCTCAGGCCTAGCAGAGGCAGGCCTGGGTGGGGATAGGTAACAAGAGACAATTATGTTGTATGCTTAAGGGACATATAAGTAAGATGGACTTTAGTTGGATAATATGATGGGTGGGCACTAAGCAAGCTATAAATGTGAAGCGATGGTTATTGTTTCTCTCTTTGGATCACTGGACACCACCAGCAAAGCTTTTCTTCCTTCACCTCTGAAAAACTTGTCTCAATTTTCTTATCTTGCCTTCCAGGCAACACCTGGATGGCATTTACTTTGAAATAGTTTTCTAAACTTTTTTTCAATATACCATGACTTCTTCACTCTATTCACTAATAAACCTTACTACTTAATTTTCTTGTTTATGAACAGTGTGCTGGATACAAAGCCACAACAATAGTATGCTGCTCTTATTCTGCAATAGGAAAAGTCAAGTCTTAAAAGTTTCAGATTCTCCATGAATAATTGATTGCAGAAAATCTTTTCAATCCTGAAATGTATAGGATAAATTTAGACTAACCTTCTTCAAACATGTAAAGCTTGTATTTTAAGTAACCTCTATATAAAACTGACAAAACAGCATTTAAAAATTTTAGGTTGTTTTATGTATGCAAAAAAGAGCAACACCAGCTATTGCTAAGTTATCATAATAAAAGATATTTTAAAGACTAGTTATATACAGGTCATACATTTTTGGGGAGTTACAAAGTATCTTTCCTTATCCTTACTAAAATAGCTGATTTCTTCTTTCATTCTTACTATGTTTTTCCTTGTTTTGGCAGATCAGCAGCTAAATAAAAAAAATTGATAGAGCTACTGTTTTTAATTGACATAACAAAAAAAAAGTACTTCTGTCCTTCTGGGACCTTTCTTTGACTAAAATACATTTAGAGATGAAGGGAGATATACCTTTTATAAGTCCCTCTTGAGAAGTTATGCGCTCAAGTCACGTTTACATTATAAAGATTTGTTTGTGTAGCTCCCTGTATACCATTTTGAAGATCTGCTTCTTGGAATATCAAATTACATTTTATTTGATAGATAGAAAGTCAGGTAAGAAAGAATGAATTTTGTTTCTTTCTTATCCTTTAAATTCAGCATTTTGAAAGTAATTTAATTTGGACTACTAGGCATATAGAAACTACACAGCATTTCAAATACATTTACTAAAATATTATTGCATTTAGAAATCCCCGATAACACTGATGGTTTAGGAGTTTTTAGTACTATGAGAAATAACTTTTTTTCTTACTTTTAGAAATCTCTGTTATGCAAAGAGTCAAAATAGAGACACATTCAATATGGAAAAATAATAACATTTAAGATGAGCTTTGATGATGGTATATGCAGTTTATGTACCTATATTTCATATCAGTTCAACAGATTCTCAGCCCAGGAAAACAATAACCTTCTATCTACAGTCAAGCTGTGAAAAAATACAGTGTCTCAATTTTGGGGTCACACTGCCCTCAGTCGTAATCAAAATAAGAGCAGTTCTTGTAATAGGCAAAATACCCCTATGTATTTATATGTATTTTATATAAAATCTTAGCATTACCTGAATACTAACACACTTAAAGAAAATATGAGGGGTCCAATTGAAATCAATGCCGACAACCTTTAATACCCACAGATGGTATCTAAACTTCTTTCCTTAATTCTTTTAGGAGAGAAAAATAAAAGAAGAAATAATAACCACCCCCAAAAAAGTGACTGAGAGCTAAATCTATAATAACTTGCAAAGAAATCAGATAAAGGATTTCTTACTGCATGAGGAAAGATTTTGGAGAAGGTGATGCGAGTTGGATCAGTTTATATTGGAAAAAACACAAGTTATAGTTACAACATCTCTATTAATATTTTAATTGATTTTTCTATTTATTTCTTCAGTCAAAAGTTCCTTTATTTCATATAATAAGGTAAAAAAAGGAAGAAAAATCATAATGTGATAAATTAGATAATAATGTTTGTGCAAGGCTTTGTTTTCATGTTTTGTCTTTCTTGTGAATATGCCTGAACTTGCAAAAAACTGACATGATTTTCTCACTTCAGGAACATCTGAATAATCACAATGTGCTATTGATCAGTAAGACTTAACTAGAATATAACAGCTCTTCTTGTGCATCATACTTGTTCCATTTGAACAGAAGTTCAAGGCATGCCTCATTCATAAAAATCAACCTGACAGGAGACCACTGGAAGTAAAGAGCACTGGAAAGCTTTGATGAAAGTTCTTCATCAAGTTCTTTAGGAGTAAAATATGGCTTTAGGACCCTGTCTTTCCTGTATTCTTCATGATCACTTAACAGTTTGATGAAAAAAACAGAGTGATAATTTGAAGTGTGGGAGAAAAAAAATGGGTTGGGAAAAGAAGGCTGCTGAAAGTGGGAGTATAGGAGCTAAGATTAAGAAAGACGGCTGTTACTGCAAGGTAAAGAAATTGCAACAGAAGTAAAGTTGGACTCAGACATCAGGACTCTAAATACTAAATGTGAGAGAAGCAGCTGAGGAAAAGGGAGAGGTTCAGGCAGAGGGTTGGGGTGCCAGAAGCAGACAGACTGCAGTGAGTAACCAATAAACAGAGAATGGGATGGATGGGTAAGAATCAAAGAACCTGGGTGACCACCATAAGATAAAGATGTGTGACAAAATATTTCAGAGAAATGGGCAGAAGAGTGTGCTCACAAAGACATACTGACTGCAGATCGTGGAAATGAAACTGGTTTTCCTTCCTGTTTACAAGTATTTGTAGCACATATGGACATAGTATGTGGTATGAACAGCATGACATAAAATATAAAGCAAACTGAGAGAAAGAGTCACATTCTTCAGCCTTCTCAGTCATTGGAACTAGGAAGCAAAATTTGCAGTACTTGGAGAACTTATCATTTAAGCATGAATATAACATGGTCTTGGAGAAAAAAACAACAGCACAGTGTTATTATGTTCAAAAAGCTACTGCATTAGAAGATCAGCAATTACCTTGCTTTGCTTTTATTATTAATATTTTGAAGAATTAGAATTATATACATTAATATGTCACAGTTATCAATATATCACTCAATTAATTATTCATTTCATAAGACATTTTATTGTCTTATACTAAATTCCATGATCACTTAAGAATGTATAGCTTCTCATTAAATAATACATTCAAGATTACATTCTACATTTTATGTAATTTAAAAAAAAATTATTTTGCAAGACTTTTTATAGGACGTAGTTTGTTTCAATTTTTTTGTTAATTGTTACTCTGTGCTACAGACTTTTTCTGTGGCCCACATTTAAGAAGCTCTGGTCCCTCTATTCACTGTAATAGGCCTTTCCCTTTTCTCCATTTAAAAAAGCCTCAGGCTGAGGTCATAACTTTTTTTTGCTCCATGAACCTTTTTCTAGTTTAGATGTAGTTTGAAATATGAAGATGTTATTTCCTGTCTCTCATTTTTCAGGGAAAAATTCACAGTAATAGAAGTTGAACTCAAATATTTCAGCTTTTCCAAAAAGACAAAAGTGGCAGGAGCAGATTCTGTGATGGGAAGATGGAGAGAATAGAAGGGCTGGATGAGACTGTCCGCTCCTGGTCACAAAAGCTATACTTAGGTTATTAAGCAGAAGATGATTCTGACTTGAGTTTTTACAATGCTACATGATCATCCATGCTTTTTAATAATTTTTCTCTTTTCTGGAAGTTTTGGTCTGTACCACCTCACACTGATGCAAAAAATCCCTGGTCATTATTGGATCAGATACAACCTGATCCAAGGACTAGTCCAGAAGCAAATATTTGCAAGGCATTCTGATTAGGAAGAGAAGAGAAGAGAATTTACCCACATGGACATAAACCAGATTGTGGCATATTCCTTCAGTTTCAGTGGAATGAAAATTGACCTTCTTCAGTGTATTGGGCTAAGGTCAGACTTAGCTGTATTGGTGATGCAATATGTGTCTATACACAGACATCTGCATAGACACATATTTTCTCTAACAATGCCAAGGAGAATTAAGTTAAATCAGAGTATGTCATATTCATTTGTGAATTTACATGCTGATACAATCAGGGGACTGAAACATTAATCAGTATATATAAGACTCAAGTTACAACAAAGAAATAGATCTCACATTTCTTAAATTTCAATATTTTTTCCTTAGAACCTATCCAACCTTTTAAGAAGTGTCAGATTTCCTCCTAAGGAACATAGAGATCTAAATCTTTGAAACTTTTGATGTCAACACTGTCAGAAATCACTGAGACCTTAGAAATTCAAGTGATAAAAATCAATGCCTGATATTTTAGAGGGAAGAAAAAAGTGATTTAGAACTATCTTCAGTGTTCTTTAAAAGAGATAAACATAATAGCAAACCAGAGTCTGAGAGCTGGTAGATGACTTCTCCTTCTCAAGCTATTTTTTTTCTTATTGTTGTATTAGTGTATTATGGCTTTTAGGTAAAGTTAAAGTGATACTTGCACATTGTTTTGGGGGACTCTTTTGCCTTGTTAAAAGTCTACCTCTTCCTATCTACATTTATCTTAGTTAGATGCTATATTATGTTGACATATGAATTATGACAGTTTTAGTCAACAATTAAATTTGTAGGTACTTAAATACATCATTAAAGGTAGTTTACCTTTTTTTCCCCCTTAAAGTATTTTTTGTCCATCTAAATTATCTACCAAGGAAGATCTTGGTGTTCAAGATGTTAAATTTATTAGTCTCAGTTTTGGTTAACTCCTGGAACATAACGGTTAAAATTAAAAGGAAATTAAAGCAGAAAAAGAGAAGTAGTCATCAACATTCTTGAAGTTTATATGGTGGTCCATGTGGTGGTCTATCTGTATGCAGAATGGCACTTCCTTTTTGCTATAGGTAACACAGACAGAATCATAGAATCAAGTAGAGGTTTGATTTGGAAGGGACCTTTAAAGATCATCTAGTCAAACTCCCCTGGCATGAGAAGGGATAGCTTTCACTAGGGAGATATAATTCAATCTAATTGCCAACTTTTTATTTATTTATAGATGAAAACTTTTATTTTTCTCTTGCCCACAAGTTATTCTGTAACAATCTGCATCAGAACTCCTTGCATTATCTTGCAGAAGTATATGGATCACTCTTTTGCCATTTATGCTTTTTAAAGTTGAACATTTACCCAAGAAATCTTGCTGTTAATATGTTTCAGTTTGGTTTGGGGTTTTTTTTACAGTTAAACCCTATACATGTATTATGGGGTAACCAGAGGCGCAGGGTGGGTGTCTTTTAAAACATTTTTTGTCTTTTCCTGAGAGAGTGAAGCAAGCAAAATGGCAGCACCTCACAGTGTGGAGGTGGGGCAGTGGTGGAGCAGGGCCATGAGCACAGGGCAGGCCCAGCCCAACCTGACACAGCCTGCTCCTCCGCTGTGATGGAGCTGGGCCAGATCTTGGAGTGGCAGCACCATCAGGCATGGCTCAGAGTGTGCCACTGTTGCATGGTGGGAGCAGCATTGGGGCAGCATTGCCGCTGCGCTGGCTTGGGGATGGGCTGATCACTGGTGCCTTGTGGTGGGCTCCTGACAGCTTCCACCTCCTGTGCCTCTTGGCTGCAGCCCCACTGGGTCCAAGGTGAAAAGGGGGCCTCCCATGGCCATCGTGGTGTGGGGCACTGGTGGCACGGGCAGAGCAGGTGTTGCCTCAGTGATGCGGCAAGCAGGGGCAAGCAGTGCCTGTGCGATGGAGGCGAGAGCAGTGGCCGGTGTATGGAGCATGGATCACTTCACGGGCAGTGCCACCAGCACCCTCAGGGCCCTCTGAGTCTCTATGGCTGTGGAGGTGAGGCAGGAAGCGACCTCTCCTGCAGCAGGCGGTGAGTGCCCCCAGGGGCAGTGCCACCAATGCCCCTGGGCCCTCCAGGTTCCCGCAGGGCTGGCAGGCAGGCAGCGGCTGTGGCAGCCTCTCCCCCAGCAGGTGGCAGGTGCTGGCACAAGTGTTTTTGGTGGCAATGCTGCCACATTGCCTCATGGTGAGTTCTCGGAGAGGGGGCGGCACCCCGGTGCCATGTGATACTGAGTCAGGCTGCCAAGCGATGGAGAAGCAGTGTGTACCAGAAAAGGAGCACCAGAAAAGACAAGAAGAGAAACCCTATAAAATCAGCAGAAACGGAAGTTGTCTCTCTCTCTCTCAGCACGGGCAGTGGCACAGCATGGCCACAGCTCAGGCAGTGCAAGCAAATGACCATGGGGCTCCATGTGACAGTGATAGAGTGTGGTATCTCTTCCCTTTGAGTTCCCCTGGGTTTTCCTTTCACTCTCTCTTGATTTTCCAGCGGCTTCAGAGTGAGACCTTGCCGCATCACCTCCCTACCACTGTTCATCCCTCTCCACAACCCAGCAGCCAGCCCAGAGCAGCAAAGCGGTTATTTCTTTTGCGGATTATTATTGTTGGGTCATTGTCTGTTACTGGTTTAGGTGTATAGTTGTTTTCCACACCTTGTAGCCTATATATTCAATAAATTATTGTGTTGTCATCTTCTCTATACATTTCTCATGTCTTAGTAACTCCCCCTAGTGTCCAAATGGGGACAACATGATGTTTCAATGAACCAATGAATAGATAAACTATTTTAGATACCTGGGCTGAATACTTTCTTTGGGAGCAGCTTGATTATGAGCTCAGTTCTTCGCAAGCTTCTAATGACCACTGTGTACAGTTGTTTATTCTGTCAATTAAACTACTGAGACTGCTATGTCAGGATATTGCAATGAGAAGCCTGTGGTTCAAAGCACAGTTTCAGTGGCATGAACTCACTTTTTTGCTGCCTATGGTTTTTTGCAGACATATTTCCTCTCTTCATAGACTGGAACACACCTGACTGTTGTTCTTAAGCTTAAACTTTGGAAAAGTATTCAGACTGTCTCATGGAGATACTTGGGTTAATCATTCATTGACCCTAGAGATCCATTGAGAAACTTGATATCTGCATGTTTCACCATCATATCATCTGATATCCTGCTTAACTATTAATGCAATAGGATAAGACACATATTTTGCACAATATGTATATGAAACTGCTGTATGCATATGAGTCAGTTCAGACATATTGAAGGATGGCTCAGGGAATGAGGACATGGCTCGTTTGAGCCACTGGTCAACCAGACCTTTTAGAAGAAGGGTGATCTTTAAGCTGCAAGTAACAGTCTGTGTGCTGGCTGTCACACTGCCAGGGACAGTGACTTGCAGCTTTCACCTGTCCTTGAAAACTTAGTAAACAACTTCTGCAGAACCAAGATCTGTGAGAAACAAAGGAGTAGCTGTTGCATGTATCAAAAGGGCTGAGAAAAAAGTAGTAGCACTTTGCCGTAAGCAGCCAATCAACGTGTAACCTATAAGCATAAACAAGCCACTGTAGCCAATAAGGTGACGCCGTGTGAACCCTGCTGAAAACTTTAACTCTGTCTGTATCCTGGAATAAAGTTAGACCTGTATCACTCATATTGAGTGTTGTCTCTCACTCCATTCTCATCACAGACATGTAAAAAACAGTTTCCAAACTAAACCTCTGATCAAACTCTCAGATAAATTAAAAAGTCTAAAAATACATAGAGTCTAAAATATATATAAATATATATAAAATCTAAAAATACAGAAGTTTTTGCCCCGTGAAGGGTAAGTGGTTTTCCTCATCTTCCTCCTATATAGAAACCTGAATTATTTAACCATCAAATTCAATTAAAGTATGTAAAATTGGCCTGTAAATGTAATCTTTCCCTTCCCATGAATGTTAGTACATAAAACCTTTTCTAGAAAGCAGCATTCCTTTATGCAGTGTTTTCTTTTTCTTTGCATATTCTGCAAAAAGCTCGGATAAGGGAGGTTCTTCCACTGGTTGGTCTTGTGAGTGACAGCCAGATTTTACTATATTTTAAGTTCCTTATCAGTTACTCACTTTTGTCCAAATAAAGTAACTTTGTTCCAGTTATAAGTTTGCATTTCCAAAAATACCTTAAACAGAGAAGAAACATATTTTTTCCAGGAAGTTGTGTTACACCAGTTAAAGCATGATTACAGCACTCCAGATATCAGAGACAGAAATAAGATCTCTGTGTTCATCCACCATCAAGAAAAGAATTGAGCTTCACTTTATCTGCTCATTATGTACAGTGCTAGAAGGAAGATCCCATGGGTAAAGACTCTCAGGCTCTGCCAATGCCCTCTACCTTTCCCTGAGAATATTAACTGCAGTGTTTTTCCTTTCATTGTTCTGCCTATTTCTTCCTCTTTGTTTCTCCATTTGGTTTTCATCTACTCTGAGCTGCCATTGTGGTACTGAATGTCAATGAAAAAATAAATTATATAAAAATATATAAATTATATAAAAATAAATTATTCTACCATAGAAGATTGTTTTTCAGCTGTATTTCTTACCATGACACAACTATTTATCCTGCATTTACACAGAGAAACTCTGCATCCAGGTCCTATGACATGGGCAACTAACTCAGCTGTTTGTAAGTGCCTTGGATGTTGAGAGGGATTGCAGACATGGATCAACACTGCATGGGCAGAGATGGACTAATTGACACCCTTTCAAATCGTTGCTGATTCTCACCCTTCTCCCTGCTTTCTAATGTCCTGCCAATGCTGTGTTACTGCTACTTCAGTCCTATCTCTTACATTGTCACTGTGATGAGACATTCCCAATCCCATCCCTCCTCTTTTGTCTCCTCAGACCAGTCTGTTGACATTTACAATTCCTTCCTTGACCTAACTGTGTCAGCTTCCACTTTCAAGAAAAATTTATGTTCAGTTAGATTAGCTCTAGTCCTTTTTTTGGTTTAGTTTTTCAGGCCGGGAAGGAACAAAATTAAAAAACCTAGGACTGAAGTGCCCCTTCAAGGTCACTGAATCCACTTTCCTTCCCTTGATAACACTTGTAGACTAGGCAGCAGAAGCAATCACAAATGCTCACATTTGCACCATGACGGCATAGTACAAAACAGCTTTTAACAGTCAGAAAAATAATAAAACACTTAATCAGAGAAAAATCAGTGTGTTTTGTCAAAGCAAGAAAATATCTCAGGAAATAAAGCCTTCAGAGAAAAGAATAGAGTTTTTAAACTCACTCTCTATTTTTCTCCTTAAATAGCAAAACAGAAAGGAAGGAGGGCTGAATTTGGAAAAGAAAAAAAAAACAACACATCATGTATACCTTCATTAACAGGGACAAAAATTTTTTTTTTTTCACAAGCTTCATAAGAATTTTGTTTGAAAGGACGCAAATTAACTCAAGAAAGATTTTTTAATTTTTGTTTGATATCTCTGCTACAGGTTGCTGCACTGTGTATAGTATTTTCCCCCAGTAAATTATATTTGAAATGTTTCAAAACAAAATCTATTTTTATTCTTCTTAATTCCTTAATAATTTCCTCTGTGACTGATAGAGACAAAAAGCTCTGTTTTTTACATAGAGACTGTAGACCTCTTATTTACCTTTTCCTTTTTATAAAACTCCTTCACTTTTATAGTAAACTATCTTCCAGAACAAACACAAACAAGATGCATTCAGCAATTTTTCCCACCACTGCAAACCTTGTCAGAATATAAATTAAAAAAAAAAACACCAACAACCAGTTCAGAGAAGGTGAAAGTGATGCTGAACAATTGTTGGAAGCAACTTGATGAAATGGGAAAAGTGAAGCTTTTTCAAATTGCATAGTGAGCCATCACAACGCTGCAGGTACTTGCTTTCTCCGCAAAATTGAAAGTTATTATTTCTTACAAGAGATACAAACTATCAAGACTATCACATCTGCTAGTGCTGTTATAACATTAGATGAACATATGGAATTTTTATATGAATATTTGGCTAGTAGCTGAAGATATTCTAAGGTTATTCTTTCATTTATTACTTTAATACGAACCTTCTGCTTGTATACCAAATAACTTCACGGAAAAGTCCACAGAATTTAACAAGGATGAAATAGTATAAATTTACAGAAACATTATTTCCCTTACATAGAGAATTATATTTGTTCAAAAATGCTGTGTATGTAATCCTTATTATAAAAATTAATAAAGTGTTAAAATTCTCAGGAGAGATTTGTGTTCTCTGCTAATCTAAACAGAAATTTTCCATAAATATAAATTGGCTCTAAAGCTATGTGTGGAGTCATTGCAGCAGGGACACATGTTAAAACTGTCTCCTTGGCTTGCATCTGTTCATGTTTAGCTGTAATGCTGGTATTACCTAGATAATCAAGGTGCTTGGGAGAAGTATCCTATCATGTAAGACATTGGAAATTATAATCTGCCCTAAACAAAGACCAAAGACTGAAGAGATGTTGCTCTTGATAGAGAAAAGGCAGTCTACCCTTCAGTTAGGCATTATTTTAATGATATACCCAGCATCCCTGTTGTGGGTTAGAAATTAAAATCGTTTCTCCCCTCCCCCCATTCCCTGCCAGCCCCGGGGGAAGGGGGTGTGTGTGTGTGTGTGTGTGTGTGTGTGTGTGTGAGTGCAGCCCGGGACGTGGGGGCGGTTTCTATGTCCCAGTGCGGCAGCAGGGCTGCGGCCGCGTGGGGCCGCGGGCGTGCGGCAGGCTCGGCGCGGGGAGCCGCCGTTTGCCCAGCCCGGCGCAGGTGGCACGGTGGCCGCCAATGTGGACACGGCCATGTCGCTGAAGGCGCTGCCATCACCAGATATGCACTTCCAGCCTGTGGGGCCGGCGTTGCTTCTGGTCCGGACNGGGAAGCTTAATTTGTCTGTTTTTGCACTTTATTGTCGGTTTTCTGTGTGTGTGAAATAAACTGTGTTACTTGTGTGTTTTCTTTTTGGGTGTGTGTGGCTTTTCTCAGACATCTCTTGTCAGTGTCACGCTTTTTAGAGGTAAAACCATGACAATCCCCCAACTCTAATTATTTCAATTGATTATTATTTAAGAGGATTTTAGTTAAAGGCTTTCTGAGTCTTTTATTTCAGACAGGAATAGGACAGATTTAAGATCAACTCTGGCCCTGAATCAAACTCTAAAAGAAGCATAAATATTAATTGACCAAAAAAGATCTGAAAGGGGTGGATCACATAGTATCAGGTCACAGTGAGCACATGCTACACACCACAGGAATCAGGCCAGGCAGACACATTCTGTAACTCCTTCCCGTCTACCATATTCAGTACCCAGATGCTGCCAGCATTCATGGATTTACTGAAGAAGCTTTAGAAAATAGAGAATTAATGTCATTAGTACTGTTCAGATGAAAGGATTCTTTGATACAAAAGACTGGATCCAACAGCATCACATTTTCTGTGAATTTCTCTAGAAAGCTTTTGAGAATAAAAAAGCAGAGAAATGTTTTGCTAGTATATTTATTTAAAGAAGAAGAGTAATATTTTAAGATATTTCAAATCCAAGTGTTGGTATTTTGATTTTAAGTTGTCTACAAGGCATCTGAGATTTGCCTGTTCAAGACATTTTATAACTGTGATGGGTTGACCTTGGCTGGTTGCCAGATGTGCACCCAGCCACTCTTACCCACCTCTTCAATAAGAGTTGCATGGAAATTAGGTAGAAAAGCTCATGGGCCAAGATAAAGACAGAGTACCAATCATGGACAAAATACGTTTTATTTAGCGTAAATTCATTTAAATTATTACCAGTTAAAAATAGAGTTAGATGGTGATAAATAAAGACAAAGCAATATGGTTTCCCTTCCCTACCCCCCCAGGCAGGACAGAGAGAGTGGGGGGTACAGCCTGCAACAGTTTCTTTCAGCTGCTTCCTCCTTAGACTTTTTCCTCTACGCCAGCATGCACCCTCTTCACAGGCTGCAGTCCTTCGGGGTAGAGTCCTTCTCTACTCCAGTGTGGGATTTCCCAGGCTGCAACTTGCTTCAGGGCTTATCAACGTGCTCCATTTCAGGTTTCTCCAAGGTCTGTAGTGTTGATATCTTCTCCACTGTGGTTTCTTCCATGGACTGCAAGAAAATCTCTGCTTGGGTGCCTGCTCCCAAACACACTGTGACTTCTAACCTTCTCCTCAAGTTGGCTAATGTTGATGAGCTAAACACATTAAAAAATTAAGAACAGAGACAACCGCAGGGACTGACCAAGGAATTGTGATATTCCTAGTAGGCATAATTTTTAAGAAATTATTTTGTTTTCCCCCCTTTATTTTTATGTTAATATAAAAGGAAACCTATTAAAATCTACAGTGTATGAAGAATACAGTAGTCTAGCACAGACATCTTTTGAAAGTCAATATATTTAAGCAGTTAAAAGTTGGTGCAGATATCATATCAAGATTCTTTTTCCCAAAGATCAAGGTGTCTTTTGGTTTGTTTTCTTTGGGGTTTTGGGGGGGATTTTTTTGTTCTTATTACATCAAATATGGAGCTGGAACAAACTGCAATAAAAATACAAGGAGGTGAATTGTGTTCTCATTGAAAATATAAGCTGGTGATTGCAGCACTGATTGTCATAGCAACCAGAACAGAAAAGACATATCTTGTCATTATTCTGAGGTGTAGGGCCTGTATTCACCAACTTACTGACATATTACAAAGCAAACACACACACTTAGCAGGGCTACCAGACAGTGTAGCAGTGGGGAATAAAGAGTGATAGGAAATTATTGAGGATTTAGTTGGAACAGCCAGAGTCCTAGGATTTATATTACATTCAACCTATTTAAAAAGTAGAACAATAGAAACTCCATTCTATATCTACATAAGAAGACAGCAGTCTATGGAAAAAAACTGGAAATAATGTTTAACCAGGATGCCAGTGGGAGAGAACAAAGTGTTTTCTCCGTGGTCTGGGGGATGGAGGAAGGACAATTGATTCAAAGGCTATCAGAACTAACGGGTCTGGAAACCCTTTGCAGTAGCCCTACACACTACGCCTCTCACCCTAGTCTTTTGCCTTTGAAGGTGAGTTCACATGTCTATGAGTGTAAGTAGCAGAAGAAAAGAGTCATAGATGAAAAGAGAGTTGCATATGAGAGGACAGGACAAAGAACAAGTCTTAAAAGGAGCAGCTAAGAGAACTGGTATTATTTAGTCTGGAGAAAAGGAGCCTGAACATAAATAATTTAAGTCTCTACAATTACCTGAAAGGTTCTAGCAAGGTAAGGGATCAGTTTTATCTCCCTAATAACAAGCAACAGGACCAGAGGAAACAGTTCAAATTGTGCAAAGGAAGATTTAAATTGGACATTATGAAGACTTATCAAGCATTGGAACAAGGAAGCATCTGCCCAAGGAAGAGGATGAGTCACAATTGCTGAAAGTATTTGAAAGTCATGTGCTTAGGAACATAGTTTAGTGTTGAACTTGCTTAACAGTTACAGTAGGACTTCATGATCTTAGAGGTCTTTTCCAACCTAAATGATTCTGTGATTCTCTGACCTGAATAAACTTTTTGCTGTGGATTTTTAAACTGTTTCTCCAACTCTGCTGTTGCAACATGAGCTTTGTCCATGAACTCTCCTCTGCTTTGAAAGACCAGAGAAATGTAGAAGCCTTCTATGAACATTGGAAGAAGCTTTCCTCGAATGTACAGGATGCTACTGTGACAGAGCTGGTCATATATTGTAGTTATACAGATCAGTGGTCCCCCAAAAGTAGAGTTTTGAGTTTTATTAGCTATCAGAATTAAAAATATTTTACAATATAAGGGATCAGCTGACAAAAAAATTAACATTTAAGAGGTTATCTTACTTTCCCATATCATAGTCATGCATACATTTTTAAGGCAGGCTCCTTCATTTCCAAAAATTAGCTCTTGCTTCAACTTTTCAAGGTGCAGGCACGCAAGCACCAGCAGCTAATTGTAATAAAAACCTGACCATGTTAAATTTTTGTTACTGACAGCATAAGTCAGGAAAGGAACATAGCTAGCTTCCTCTACCATGCCAATGATCATT
>VYZS01017356.1:4312-15486 GCA_013400695.1 Neodrepanis coruscans
AACAATACCTCAGTTTTGGCCATATTGACTGCCATCAGCGGTCCACTCTGGCCTCTAATTGAGAGACATGGAGACACACCATCCATAATGCTGTTGCCTCCTTTGAGAATGCATGTAGAATCAGTCTCCAGAAGAAAAGACAATGCAGAAAGAACCGTGCCTCCCCAATACCACCTAAGGAGACTTTCTGCTGTGCCTTTTGCAACCAGACTTGCCGATCCCGCATTGGCCTTTTTAGACATCGTTGTGCTTGCAGCAAGTGTGATAGAGCCCTTCTCATATCTTCATTCATGAAGCTTAGCCATGATGATGATGACAGAAAGCATTAGATTTATTCAGTGTTCCATCTTCTTTAGCAATATGTTAAGAATTAACCAATAATGCCACCTATCTGAACAACCAGAATTAAGATATTTTTGACAATTGTTAAGAAACTTGAGAGATTTCTTAAGAAAAGCCTCACCTAACGTACACTATTTTTAGGCCTGCAAATCCCTAAGAAGCATCACAATGTCTATAACCATGAGAAACATATACTACAGTTCTGACAGTGATGACACTGTTGGAATATTTTTAATTACAACAATCTGCCTATTAGTTCAAGGATGTGGATTTCAATATTTGGAAATATATATAAATATGAACCTAGGTACTTAACACGTATTTCCAAAACATGTATGCTATAAAACTTATTAAAATTACATCTTTAGGTCAAAAATAGAAGCCTCCAAATCATAATGATATTCTTTTCACTTAGTTCCTCATACATCAGTCAGTGCCTTTTTGAAAGGACAGCTTGGTTTCCTTACTCTTTGGAAATGCTGCCTGTTTCTTAGTGATAGAGAAGCACAGTGTCAATTGCACTTTGATATGTGTGACTCTCCTCCCTTCTTTCCCCCAAAAGAAATGACCTAAGGCTTTAAGCTGTACAGTAATTTTTAATTAAAGAGCAGCTCTATTTTCTCTATTTCTTGGATAAAGTAACACTTCAGCACTAGGAAAAATCAGCAAAAGGCAAAAAAATAAAAAAAGACACATCAACATTCTGATAGTTTTATTATAATAACTATGTCCTTTTTTAACATGAGAAAGAGCAATGCAAAAGGCTAGTATTGTCATAGATGTCCTGTTTTCAGCAAAGCACCCCAAAATTAAGTATTTTATCTACATGGTATTCTACAGTAAAAGAAGTGGTGGGCATAGAAACATACTGTGGCATATGTGAAACATCTGTGCATACAGCTCTTTCAAACTGTGCATGTGAACTGAATCAATTTCTTAAGAAACAATCAAGTATTCGTTTCTTTCATACAGTGGTTCTCCACTAAGTCTTGCCCCCATAGAGACTAAAGTAAGAAAACATATACAGCTGTTATATGATGAACACAATGACTGACCTTCTAACACTAAACAAAACACAAAACTCAGGTGAGTTTTTCTGATTCATTGTAAAGATCCCACTTATCAAATACCTGCCCTCAGCCAACAAATACTCTTAGAAATTGTAACATAGCATTTAAAATCAAGAATAATGAATTTAAAACAATGTGTCAAGTAGAGAAAGCTGCAGCACCCACACATAAGACATTAAATATAACCCACTAAATATTGTAACAATCAACTTAGATAAGATAGCTAGAAATATTCCTAATTGCTTTATATTCAAACTTAACTACCAAATAACCAACAGAAGTTTAAAAAGTACAGTGATTATATAAAAACATAATGATAGAATCTAGTCTAAAAGTGCTCTCATGATCAGTAAGATTTACTCTTTCTTCAGGGCAGTCAGATGCACAGACTTCTTCGGAAGGTGAAGTTCCACTGAATTTGGTGGAAATGCTGAGGTAAAGTAAGTACTTGCAGCAGCCATTAAGTTCTCACATCAAACTGCTCCAGAGAGAAGCCAGTCCTTTGGAGTATCACCTGAGCCATAATTACGGTTTTTAAGGAGATGCTTGATGATTCTGCTCTGGATGAAGGGGATATTGGCTAAAGCTGGGAATCCCAGTATCTGCAAGTTACTCAGTCCATGCTGCTCTGCTCTTGCACAGTCAGCACTGAAAGCAGAGTCTTCTGAGACTCCATAACACACACTTCTTCACACTGCAGAGAGAAGCATTGTCTGGCAACATCCATAACGAACCTCCATAAGTTGCTCTAGCTACAGCTTTCCACAGTGGAGCCTTGTACAAAATCACAGTAAGTAAGTATTTTCTGCTTGTTGTGGACTACTACAGTATGCTTACTACTGCTAGCTGCTTTTACATTTTTCTTATATTTTATCGATTAAGTTTTTTCTAAAACATGAAAATGGCTTGTGCATGTGGATACTCAAGACACTTAAAAAGACACTTTAAAAGCATTACCAGAGCTAAAGGAACTAGCCAACTGTGACTGAATACATCATTTCCTTAAGAGAGAACTCAAACACTTTACAGCAAAGCTTTCTTCTAAAAGCCAAAAATTTGAACACATGAAACAGCTATGTGAGGTCACAGATTTGTTAAAAAGAAGCTGTTTTATGGACATGTAATTTTCTCAGCATCAACAGGAAATTTACCTACTGAGATGTTCCCTAAGAAATAGGTCTTCATCCACACACAGCAGCACGTGGAACAAAGCCCTTGATAACTCAAGTCTCGCACAACACCCATGGGTTTAACAGGAAGACTTTCTCATCTCTAAATCACCAGGATACTGACAACACCCAAAGAGAAATTTAAGCATTTTATGCTGGGTGCCAAAATTCATAAGTGCTTCCTAAGAATAATTCAGAGGCTCCACATAAAGCATCAGTCATTTTTCATTTACTGTATGAGATGCTTGTAGGATGATTTAGTGCTCCTGATGCCAAGTGGAGAATCACTTAGAATCAGTCAAAGAAAAAGAGAGCAAGCACAGAGACATTCAAAAAACACCTAACTGGGGCAGACCCAAGTACTCCCATGTCTTACAGAGAAGCAAAATGCTAATGGATAATGGTGGCTGCCAACCAATGAAGTAAGAAAGGCAGATGCCTCATTAGCTGCTATATACCAGGGGCTAAAGAGCTTTTCAGAAGCTGTAAGGTCTTTGCTTCACAGCTCTGCCACCAGACTCAAGCCTTTTCTCCCGTTTTCTAGAGGGATTTCTTAACTGCAAGGGTAGATTGTAACTGTTCTCTTCTGCCTGCAAGACCAACGCTGGAAAAAAATGAGCATGAGAGGCTGACTCTTTTCTAGGCAAGATAACAGCCTACTGGAAGGATGCTCCAGGCAATAGATACTCTGTCTCAGCCTGGGAAGGACATGCTTGATAGTTTTCAGGAGTAATTAGCCAGCCACTATGCAGACTCCCCTCACTTTTCAATGGAAAGCAGAGACACCCCCTGCGATCCAACCAAAGATGCCACTTCGAGTGCAGGAGACAGTTTCATTCCCAGAGAAGTGAGCAGCACACAAAAGAGAAATGGTCTCAGCTTCTCAGGATGGTCTCTACACCAGCTTTGCATAAGATACAGACTGCATTAACCTGCCTGATGTCTGCCGTGTCCATCAGACTACATGTGGCCCAGAGACTGCTGCATTACAACTGTCTGCTTCAACACTGCCCCAAGTTTTAGCTCTTTTCTCTCCACAGGAAATCAGACTGTACAACAAAACCAACAAAAATATTGTCAGCAACTCTACTGCTGCATAAAAGAGACAGATTTTACAAGACAACAAAATGGACTAATGCCTAGGGGGTTACAGATGTATGAGCAATTTGAAACATAGCAGGTGCTTGCTCATCTGCCCACGGACACATATCTCTCTTGAAGAGTAAAGCTTGCATTCCTTACTTATACGAAATACATACACTTTGCAGAGGGGTGGGGTGTGTATAACCTGCTCCAAGCTGTGGCCTACCTTTATTTCCAAAATCACGGAGTAAAATGCTTTAAATGCAGCACAACTTCAAGGCAAGAATTAGGTGGTGCCATTACACAGATCTCTATCATTTAAGACCAACATGCATTGTCCATCACTTTTGTCAACAGACTTCAAGACAAGCACAGCATGACAGAAAATCATGTAATCTATAATTCATTCACATAATAGTACAGCACGTACTCAGGCATTTCCTCCACTGGATATAAAACATTCTTCTGGGATTAACTTGCTACTATGCCATTTTAATTATTGGATAGTCATTCACTCAATAGAAATAAAAATAATTTAAAAAACCCAAACAACTGCACATACCCTCAACTTCAAGAACTTTACAAAAACCTGGAAATCTTAGAATTATGTCATTAGGAAAGAAATGTGGGAGACCTGTTATACAAGCTTTTGATGAAAAGCCCACCTTTTCTGACCTCTTCTATGTATGCTACTCCTTCTTAGCAATCTGAGGCAGTGTGCTCTGCAATTGAACAGGAATGTAATTATTTCCCACAGTTACCAATGCTCTTAAACTGGCAACCCTCTGCAATTTTCAAGAGTCATTCCATTGTTCCCTGAGAAAAACAATTAGCATTTAAAAGAGTTCAAACAGCACTTCCCATAAAAACAATGAAATTTATATTACAGAACTGGAAGAAATGAAACACATAAAGCAGTACAGCTGGATGGACTTTATCCCTCCTGCTGCTTGTTACCTGCAATCTTATGTGGTCATCTTGGGCCACAGATCAGTAACACAGGCAGGGTCATTCTATGCAATTCTAAATATAAAAATCTCATCAAACATTAAAACTACTAAAATTATCCCTAATATTATTAACTAATATTATTAACTACTAATATTATCAAGGAACATCTTATTAAATAAAACTTAAAGCAATGGGATACATTATTGACTTTAAAATTGCACTGAAGAATGGTAGTAACAATAACCTAATACAGCTACTAGTCTTCCTCTTTTTTTTAAGAGAATTATCACTGATAAGGTGTATGATGCTCTTGACCTGATCAGATAAACACAGAAATTTCATGTATTACAAACAGATGTGCTATAACCACATCTCTTCACTAGCTGGACAAAGGTGGCTGAAATGGCAGCCTCCATCATACTGAAAGGTCCAGACTGCTGAGCAGGAGTCTTAGATCTGTTGCTCTCACAGAGCACGGCCTTGGGAAGTCTGAGGCTAAAATAACTGTTCCATTTGTAAAAAAGGCAGAAGACCTTAAAATATTCTATCAGGGGCTACTGTGAGGGGTAGTTAACAAATTCAAGGCATTACACACAGGTTGAAGAAGCAAAGTGGACATCAGGCATAAACAGAGTATCAGACATCATAGAATCACAGAATAATTTAGATTGCAAAGGACCTCTGGAGGTCATCTTGTCCAGTACCCCATGCAGAGCAGGGCCAATCTCCAAGTCAGACTCAATCTCCAAGTTAGATCAGCTTGCTCAGTCCTAGATGCAGAGTTTATAGTTGTATGATTTTATACTCACCTCCAGATAAAGTGTTTGAGGTGATTATTAGAGTAATACAAAAAATGCCAGACTACAGTTTTCAAAAGCAGAAGGAATGTTTTATTCATTCTTCCTTATATTGTATGAGCCATTTTTTCAGTTTAGTAAAACTACATCAGTTCTTCTTATGTTATTTTATAGCAAAATACCAGCCTTGCTGAGCTTTTTATGAATACATGTCAACATCAAATGTAAGCAATGATCCAGATCTTCTAATGAGGAAGCTGCTTTTTAGCTAGCAATTTCCCCTTGGAACAACTGCTTAGATTCCAAACAAGGAGATATCATCCAAGACTATTCAGGCATGTCAATTCAGATATCTGCATCTAATGTATAATTAAGGTTAAGCCCCTTGAAGTGCTACTGAAATGAACAGCCTCTGATGCTATTTTTATTTTAAGGACAAATTAGAACAAAATTACAAGCATCAAACTAGACTCAAGTTGTTTACTGCTCTGTGCTGTAAGCTAAGCTTACCTTCATGGCTTGTTCATCACAAAGTTTAAACACAGAGACCCTGTGGCATGTATTTCCTCAAGAATGTTTTTTCTTTCAAACAACCATGGACAGTTCTAAAGGAGCCTAATATTCTTAAAGAAAACTGAACACTGTAGAAGCAAATACACAGGTTGTAAGGTAACAAAGCCATACACCCCCATATTCATCAGAATGAATAGCTAATCAGTACAAAACCATTCCAATGAACTTTCATATATGCTGTTTTCACAATAAACTGAAATGCTGCAAAGGAGCCATTGTTTGCCATGAATAGCACATATGTGTATTGAGGTCAAAATATATAATGTTTACTTGCAGATCAGATTCTGTAGAGCCATCTACTTCTTCCACATATTTGTGTATTTTTGATTTAAAGAGCTATAATGGCTGCAGTCTCTTGCACAAATTCAAATTTACTGTTATTAATTCTGCAGGAAGAAAAGTACCTTTACAGGTACAGACACACTAGGCAGTTGAACATTTAATTTTAATGCTGTGATAGAAATAAATATTCACACAAAACTTGATAAATCTGTAAATGAACCATCATGAATTAGACATAATGTATTTCAAATAAGGTCAAAAAATTGTTTAAAGACACATCAATTTAAAATACAGCCAATCAAAAGAACAACCTGTGCATTAGCCAAGTTAATCTTTGATCATAGTTTTATGCCCAGAAAGTTGGTGAAACTTGAAAGCTTTACAGCTGCATTTCTGCATCTCGAGATTTTATCATGAAGCCTTCCACACTGGCAACTTTGTTAGTTTTTCAGCTCCTGAAGTTGCTTTTAATGCGAATTTTAGAATTCCATGAGGAAGATGAAGGTTATGCAAGCATACATTTTAGCCTCTGACATTACAAAACAAAACAAAATTAAGATATTTTATGATTTTCAGATTTTAAAACAATTTAATCATCAATATTTTGAAATACAGTTTTAAAAGTATTATGCAAGGCAACAATTTCTTGCAAGTTATAAAAAAGCCACTGGAACACAGCTTTTTTCCTGAAAGGATGCATGTGAGAAAACATACTCCAAGTACTAGCAATGCTCAAGCATAAATGAGGGATTATTTCCTGCCATAACAACAAATGCAATCATGCTCTGTATATTTTCTTCCACTCTTCACTACAAAGTTGCCCTTTTGACAGCAGCCAGGGGTCCAACATCTAATTACAACCGAAGTTTTTAATTAAACCTCGAATATGCTTTAACAGCTTCTAGCACGAGCTTGTCCTTGATGGTGCCACTTGAGGTGCTCTCTTTCAAGAGATGACGAACTAAATCTCTTAAAACCATAGGTGAAGATGCCTTTTTTTCCTGTGTGTATTACTGCTTTTCACAGCTAGCTAGCTGCAAAGCTGCCTGCACTGGTATCAAGCTAAAAGAGCTTTCCCTGTGGGAGCTCTCCACTATCTCCAAAATACACTGCTTGCTAGATTCAAAATGTAGAAGGAAAGTGCACTTAAAATATTAAGGCAAGCACACAAGATGGTCTCAAATAAGAGCCCAATCCAACTTGGTGAACTTAGTGGAAGCCTTCCTATTGACTTTAATGGCATTGCAACACACTAACAGAAGGCAAAGGCAGAACAGTGCAGTTTCTCATATTTCAGGTTTGCTCAGAATGCAGCATTGTGTGCCAAACGTGAGGAAAGTGAAGGGTTTATTCCAGTCATCTCAAATAAAACAATCATTGACTTCTTCGCCAGTAGCTTGTGAAACCTGGCTCCACTAGACTAGAAAGTATCCGAGGAAAATGGATAAAGCTCACTCAAGGATCTTGAATAAAACTGGACAGGCAAGAATTTGTACACATGACAGTAGAAAGAACCAGGAGAGGACAGATTTTCAACACACAGCATCCAACAAAAGTGCATTTTATTCCTATCCATCCTCATCCACTCATCTTCCACCTTCCCATAAACAGACAGGTGACCAACAGAGGAACAAGAGAGATTAGTGTCCTTTTATGCTGTTCCATAAGCTGTCCTGCTTTTCTTAACGTCCCACTTTTGTGTGTATGTGTGTACACACGCATGCGTGACGGGGAGATGGATTGAGGAGGGAGCCTGATAAAGTATGTGTGGAGTTGGGGGATTTGAAGCGGGTTCTCATTCAAGCCATCAGACAAGTCTTTCTGCAATCAAGGGGATACTATTTCAGGAGACAGGGAGAAGGGGCAAAGGATTCACGTTGCTAAGGAGACACGTAGAAGCTGACATTCCTACATAAATTTCCATTTATACCAGGGAAGAAAAAGAAAGCACTCCAGACTTTGTGTGGATTCCCTGGTAACTGATTGAAACCGGTATTTCTTTACAATTTATTTTGGTGTTCTGTGATTTAAAACAAAATTCCAAACAACATTCAAACCCTCAAATATTATTGCACACGATAAAAAAAAAAAACAAACAAAAAAAAAACAGCAGTAAAGGAACCTGTGCAATTTGTACTCAAGCAGAGATCAGTCAGTTATTTCCCAGAACCTATACAAGGACTTCAGAGAAGAAGGAAAACCATAACACATCCAAAATGTAGTCAAACCCTTGCCTTCTTTCCCAAAACAAACATCTTGTCCCTGCATGATTTACCCAACCAGAGAGCACAATCATCCAAACAGATGATTTATCAATGCAAGTGTGTGCCTGTGAGGACAGGGATGAAGATGAAAACGATGAGGGGGGAGGCTGACTTCATTTGTCAGTGTTTCTATTGGGACTCCAGAAGTTGCTATCAGGCATAAAGTAAATAAAACCACCCATGAAAACCAAAACAATTACTGTACTACAAAAGAATTTACTGAAAAATATTCAACAGGCAGCTTGTTTCTATCATTCACAAGCCGGTTTTGAAGTACTCTAAGCAACAGTGAAATGACATTAAAAAAATAACAATCTATGATCAAAGATCTGGAAAGGTGAACAACGAATGAGCATCAAGAAATCAGAACGGGGAGTGTGGCACGAAGGCAAAGGAGCATGAAAGACGATGGGAAGATCAGTACCTGCTAGAGAAAGACACATACAAACACACCCGGGTTGATGGAGAGAGTCAGAACCCAGGCTTCTCCACTCTGGACAAACAAGCAGTTTTGTTTTAGGAAACCCCAACTTTCCAAGACAGTGACTTTGGGGGATGGGGGCGGAGGGGAATTACAAGACACTAGATCCCAATCAGCTTCTGTTTCTGTACAGGAAAGCCGCCACAAGGAAAAAAAATAATCAAAACTAGCCCAAACTCGGGATCTTTTGTGACAACACCAAGACAGACACGGAACTAGGCACCACTTTCGCTCACGGAAGCCAGCCTCGCATCTCTCCTGCGCTCTGGGCCATCTCGCAGGCAGGGGGACGAGCCGAGCACGGCGCTCCCCCTCCAGCACACTGCCGCTCGCAGGGACCGCCGCCGCCTCCGCCCCAGCCCGACAGCCGGCGAGATGCCCGGTCGGGGTCGTGAAGCCTGGGGAGGGCAAGCGCCGGGATCGGGGAGACAGGGAGGAGGATGAAGCTTAGGAAGGGGAGGGGTGCGGACAAAGGTGCTGGAGACTTTCCCCGGCGGCGGCGGCTGGAGCGGGGAGGCAGCCGGGGACCAGGGGCGGCAGCGGACGAGGTGGGGAACCAGCTGAGGGTGGCGGGGCAGGGCCCCGGGCACTGCTCCGGTCCGGGGGGCGCAGGCTTCGGGAAAGAGCAGGGATACAGTGCCGAAGGAGACAAAGGTGGAACACAGGCGGCTCGGGGGATGCTGGCGGGGCAGCCAGGGCAAAGGAAGGGGGAGTAATTCTCAGTGCCCCGGGTGCAGCCGAAGGAGCGGGAGGCAGCCGAGGGAGGAGGGAGGAAAGGCAGAAAGAGCCGAAGCAGGGACCGGGCAGAGGGGGACGGAGCGGGGCTGGGGGCGCTCGGGGCAGCCGTATCTCACCGCTGTGCAGCGTCGACTCGCAGAGCCAGCTGTCCAAGTTGCCGGGCTTGCGGCAGGACTCCCAGAGGGACAGGTAGTACTGGTGGTCCGCCGTCACCCAGGCGGGGCTCAGCACGGCTCCCAAGTCCAAGCACAGCGCCAGAAAGATGCACACCAGCCCCACCAGCTTCAGCGGGGTCAGCACCGAGACGCGCACCTCCTCCATGCCGCTGCCGGCCGAAGCCATGGGGCCCAGGGGGAACGAGGAAGAGGAGGACGCGCTGCCGCCAGCCCCGAGGGGAACAGGAGCGAGAGCGCAGAAGGGGCGGGCGGAGGGAGAAGCAGCGAGACCAGCGCTGACTAACGGCGGGGAGAGGCTTTCGCAGGCGGCGGCAGCGCCGCACCCTCCCTCCTTCGCCGCGCTCCCGCCCCGGTGTATCAGGTGCAGCAGCTCCCCCCGAGTCCCTCCGGCGCCGCCCGGCCCGGCCCGGCCNCTGCCGGCTCCGCTCCGCCCCGCCGAGGCCAAGTTTCGGGAACTTTCCCCCGCCACAGGCGGCGCTGGGAGCCGCTCGGATGGGTTTGCCTGGTTTCCCGCTGCTCCCGAGGGAGAGGGAGAGGCACCGCTCTGCCCGGCGGCCCCGCGGGTGTGTCCCGGCCCCGCCGCCCCCTCCGCCGCATCGCGCCGCTACGGCGACAAACCGGCGAAACGAAAGGCCGACACGGATGCAGGATTAGCGGTGCCTGACCTTGGTTCTTCTTCTGAACTGACCTTTAAATCACGAGTTATTAATGGAAGGTTTAAAAAAAAAATAATTCAGCGTTTCATTATTCGTGTGTGGACTTACCTGCAATAGCCGCTTCCCTCTCCCGTCAGCGGCGTTGCTGCTCCTAAATGTAATCTTTGAGGACGGATAAGTACTTTGCCAGATTTCCATTTAGTCTCTGTTTATTTTGTTTAATTAGCACTGAGGTGCTGAGAGCGTTAAAGGCAAATGTTTAGGTTAGTTATTAAACAACGTACTAGTGTAATTCACTGTCTAAAGCAGCTCTTCCTCATAAGATAGAAACACACAGGCACGAAGTGTCCATTAAGGATTATAAAAAAAAAGAAGAGAAGGAAAATTCAACCAATGGATTTTAAAGTGAATCCTGTTACTTACACTTGAAGGAGACATTAAGTAGGAAGAGGAAAATCAAGCCAGAAAAGCCATAATCTAGTGAAGAAACAGGAAAAATCTTTTCCATAAGTACGAATTATTGTATCTTTATTAAAATCATTTAGGGTTGTGGGGGTTTTGTTTGTTTGGGTTTCTTTGCTTTTTTTTTTTT
>VYZS01017356.1:15533-31065 GCA_013400695.1 Neodrepanis coruscans
TTTTTTTTTTTTTTTTTTCCCCCCCTTGGAAATTCACTCTTCTTTCTAAACGCCTGATCTTTCTTTCTTCTAACTATAGGAAAGTTCATGTTAATTTCAAAAGGTGCAGGATTAAATTGTAGTGCTTTGGACAACTTTCTTCTCAGTTTCATTTCGCCAAAGCACAACAATCAAGGCTCAGTCCCCTGATACCATAGTAGGTGTGTCAGAGTGCATGTACAGAATGTGTGATGTTAGCAGAAGCTGGGGATATTTCTAAAGGGGTCTTTGCCATAGGTATCTGTGAATCAACTATCACTAGTCTGTCACTAATCGTGGATAAGAAATTCGTTTCCTTGCCCTATTACTGATAGAACTTGGAAGGAAATTAGAAATTTGAGGTTGGGGCTTTGTGGAGTTTTTTGGAGTTTGGTTTGGGATTTTTTAATGTCTGGTATTATTTCAGTAATAATAGTCATGTTTCTATTGCCTCCCAAATGTAAAATTAATTTGTGAAAGAATGTAGCAAATACAATTTAGAAAAAAAAAAAAAAGGATAAAAGATTTTAAAAGAAAGTCAAGCTAAAGACGCTATTTCAAAAGAGAATCATGGTTCTGTTCTAATATTTTGTAAGAAAGGAAGAGAAAATGTAAACAGTTTAGTAAAATGTGTGAAAAAATGTGATACTGTATGCACAAATAATACATGTTGCCAGTGCTTTCTGGCAACAAAGACTCGAATTGTTTTTACTTCATTAAACCTTTGATCTTTGTGCTGGAGTTGCCTCTACAAGGTACCTTCCTCAGGCTGATTTTTGTTGTTGTTGTTTAAAAGTTGCAGTTAAAGTTCAGTCATATGTAGTCTGAAAAACAGACATTTTCACTACATTTTCTACAAAAAAATCCCCAAAGACTTTTCTCAGTGAGAAGCAGGTGGTTGACATACAGACCCCCACCCCCAAAAAAACCCGACCACAACCTGCATAACACAGGTGTGCTATGTTCAGGAGAGATATGTTTGTATGTTACATTTTCCAAAGAATTCATCTGTAGAGAGTGTGCTTCTGAATGAACATTGCAGTGTCTGAATGAATGATGCATCAGCAAATGGATGCTTGGGCTTTCTCCGGCCTTCGTCTTCTGGCCACCCACTGTTGCAATATACCTGGGAGAGCATACTAGAGCCCGCTCTGGGAGTGAAAAGGAGCAGGGAGATGTCTGCCCACCTCAAAGATATTCTGCTCAAGGAGCAGAGGAGAAACAGCCCACATGGCCAGGACCACTTGATCCTAAGGCACCATCTGACATTGAGTGTTCAAGGATTAGGAAAGCAGCCTGGACTTCACAGAGGGCGAGGAAGGCTGGAAAGGAGAAGGCAGAGACAGCACAAATGTACAAGCAAGATTAGATGAATAGAACAAAAATGGGAAAGACAGCAAGCAAATAGCAGAGTTCATAACAAAGTAACAAGCACCATTGCCTTGGAAATCTGTCTTTGAATTAAGTATCGAGAATATCTCTTTTCCTGTGGTGAATGGATATCAAATCAACTGGAAAAGTCTGCCCTGCCTCCCTGGGCAGTCAGTCCAGAGAAGGAACAGCTACTGAAACTATTCGTTTGAGTTAAAAGGATCTCTTCTGTGTCACTATGAAGAGCTGACCTTTGCCGATGACATGAGTTGTGGTTCAGTGCAGTTTCACACAATGTGGTTTCCTCTGTACAAAGAACTAATTATTTGAAATGTCTGAATTACTTACCTGGATTCAGGTTTGGAACTCATACTGGAAAATTAAATCAATTACAAGGATTACATGCAATTAAAAGCTAGTTAAATATTCCCAAATACCAGGTGCAAAGCACCCAAATATCTTTTACCATCAGTGGGCAGTTTTGATGGATCTTGATTGGTCTGTACATGAAATCTCAGAGCACAAGAAAAAATATGCCATCCCTAAATCTAACAGAAATGTTCATTGTTGTTTATGAGAAGAAATACGCTATAGTCACAAATACCATAGAAGTATCTCAAGAGATTTAATTCTGTTGTATTCAATAAAAAGTCAGTATAGAGATAAAATGTAATAAATAAGTAATAAAATTATAAGAATTACTGCCTGCCTGTTTCATTTCCTTGGAGAGGCAGGGATCCTCTGGAAACATAGCTCATACTCACGTATTAATTAGTATGTCACCATTTAGGTTATTCCAAACATATGTAGAAATAACTGAATTAAACCAGTCTAAATCTTGTAATTTCCAGACTTCTAAGTGTCATACTTTGGAAAAGCAAAGCATACTTTGAAATACAATATATTATTCTACATATGACTTAAAGTAGAACAATTCTAATTTAAACTATTTCCAATGATTTCCAAGATGCTTAAAGATGTTATAAAAGTGAGTATTTTAATAGTTCATTTCTGAAATGATACACCAGTTCTAAACAAGGGTATTTTTTCTTAGGATAACATTTCAGTATCAGCATTTACCCTTCCTCTGTTTTTATTTTTTTCTTTCTTTTTTTCCTCTGTGTTTTGACTATTATAAACTTTTTTTTTTAAAATCTTTTATATGACTTCTGTATTTTTCTTTTGTCTCTCTCTTTCTTGTCCATTGTAAAACTTTATCCATAGACCAGAGACACAAAGAATAATTTAATGTACCTTCAGTGGTCGTCCATTCCAACCTGCTGCTCAAAACCAGTTCTAATTAGATCAGGTTGGTTAAAGTCATGTCCATTTAAGGCTTGAATGTCTCCAAAGTTGGAAATCCCACAGCCTCTCTGGTGCCCTGATGCCACAGTGTTTGAATGCACTTCTGGTAATAAAAGCCTCTAATCTCTAATCACAACTTGCTAAGTTCCAACTTTTCTCTATTGTCTTTTGTTCCATCATCATGCACCTCTGTGAAGAGTCTGACACCAACATTTTTGTGTCTTCTGGTCAGAAAGTAGTGAGATCTTCTTGAGCCTTTACTTCTGTGGGACAAACAACCTCATCTCTGTCAGCTTCTTCTCATACATAAAGTGCTCTGACTATTCTCACTGCCCTATGCAGGATTCACTCCAACGTGTCTGTTCCTTTACTGCACTGAGGAGCCAAAATTCTGGACAGAGCACTCCAGAAATTGTTTCACAAATCCTAAATAAAGGTGGCAGATCAGTTTTTTGGACCTGCTGTTTGCATTTTTGCTACGACAACTCAGGATGCTGTTAGCATTCTTTGCTGCAAGGGCACATTGCTGGAGCTTGTTAATCTTGCTACCCAACTGGATCACCAGGTTGTTTTCATTCAGAGCTGCTTCC
Organism: Neodrepanis coruscans; assembly: GCA_013400695.1. Taxonomy (NCBI): domain Eukaryota; kingdom Metazoa; phylum Chordata; class Aves; order Passeriformes; family Philepittidae; genus Neodrepanis; species Neodrepanis coruscans. The sequence goes on from VYZS01017356.1 coordinate 18,818, forward strand.
TAGATAGTCATAACCCAGCCTGTACTGGTGCATGGGGTAATCCCTCCCAAGGGGAAAGGTTTGTATTTGCATTCTTGACTTGGTGAGGTTCCTGCCAGACCATTACTTCAGCCTGACCAGTTCCTTCAGAATCACAGTCCTGCCCCCCAGTGCATTGGATCCCTCTATTATCAATTTCTTGCAGAGTCAATAGGAAAAGCTGTGTTACAGAGGTTCCTCTGAAAAGTTTCCAGCCTTGCAACCTTTAAACAAGTATCTAAGCAAGAAAGGTGTTGATTTCTGTGGTGCTTCTTGTTTTACACATGCTGTCTTAGGACTAGACTGTATGATAATATCAGCAGTACTGAGGCAGTTCAGTTATCTTCCCCTGAAGTGGGGTAGGGTCTGAATTATGCATGGGCTGTGGTCACTGCTGCTAACATGCTTGGTTTTAAATTCGATTCCAAAGCCAAATAGCACCGAAACTGGGAAGTACAGCACCCCCTAAGTGCTATAGCACTTCCCTTACTCGTGGTGAACCTGTCACTATGCAGAAGAAGAAAACCTTGATTTAGTACTGGCTGTGACACAAAGTCCATGGTCACTAGGAAAAAAATGAGTCAGATACCAAAAAAATGTGAAAAGTTTATCTTAGTAGGAATAGATAATAGTGTTCTGTCCACACAAGAAAACAAAATGTAATTTGAAAACTGAATGAAACTGAATATGACGTATTAAAGAAAATAAAAAAGGTAAATAGAAGCTACATTTTGCAACAGGTGGTAGACACATTCCAAAGGGAAATATGTGGTTAAGCCAGTGACAAACAGAAAATTCAATGTGACTGATTCATCCAAAATGAAGAAGAGGAGCATCATTGCTACAAATTTTAATACCTTTTTTTTTTTTTTTCTCTTCTGCAGAGTCTGGGATTGTAGAAACATTATCTCCTGATATATCATCACCTCATATGGCCAAATGAGCTACCCTGAAACCTCCCAGACATCGTATCTGAGAAAGTATATTTGTTCTGCTTGTTGATGCCTGTTGGAATTTCTTTCACAATGTTTTGAATCTTTCCCCAAATTGTTGTCATTTGTACATCTGACTGATTGCATTTCCTCACTCATATATTTTAACACTTTTCATATGCCCTCAAGCATCAACAGAAATGTATTTTTCATTGGCTGAATTGATGTCGCTGTTTTTTCCATTGCATTTGTAACATGACATTTTGTTTTGTTTTGTTTTGTGGGGTTTTTTTTCTCCTGGTACTCCACTTGAAATGACAAAGTATTTAGAGAGAGCAGGCTGGTTCATTTTATTCTGCTGTATTGAGAGAATACTTCTAACTGCAATGTTAAAGCTAATATAATTAAAATTAATGACAAAACCCAGCATTTGAAAAAAGGGATATATGGGAATTTACAAAACACTGCAAGAAGTCATGACTTGCACTATAGCTGTAGCTCCTCAATTGCTTTGGTTAATATGAAGGTCACCTAGAAAAGCGTTCCTCCCCAGCATTCATATTGTGGTCCTAGCTCTCTTCCTAGTGGGAAGGATAGCAAAGCCTGGAAGTTTTGCTGCTATTCCAGCTGTGACTGATCCCAGGTCTGTGCTTCCTCAGGCTTTTACCTTCCTGTGGTCCATTTGGAATTTGACAAAGTCAATGGGTCTGTTCTCCAGTAGCAGTCCTACAGTTCCCTCTTCCTAAGCTCCAGCCCTTTTCTGTCCTTACATTTCCTCTCATTCTCCCTTAAGTAGAAATGCAGATGAGGAAGGGGAAGGCTGATTGTTGAGGGCAATCCTATCAGTAGTCCAGCAAGGCTATTGTATTATTATAATATGGGAGAATTGCAGCTGTAGTCTTTGTGCTGCCTTTAAGGAAATTGTTTCTCCTAAATGAGGGAAAGGACAATCACCTGGTTGTTTTTTTTCTGAAAACCTGACTGGCATTTTTTCAATACCTTGAGAATCTATAACGTTTTAAACTCATCCTATTTCTTGTAAATCTCCTTTACTGTCAGATTAACTCCATGCATGTTTAACATTTAAGAATAAGAAAATTGAGACCTAGCAGTTCACTTTCCTCCTGCTCCCTCCTCCACACTGTACACTCAGCATTTGTTTTTATCCAAGAAGTGGTGTTTTACAGCCCCAGTTCCTTTGTTCTTCATATTAAGACTGCCAGTAAAAGAGTTTCATTTGGCTTCTGTCAGTCATACATGAAGTAGTGAAAATTAAAGAGAAGACAAGCTTGCAGTCAGAAATACAGCCAAGAAAAGCTTGCAGTGAGAAGTCTTAAAAACTTTAATTCTTAAAAGAATCAAATACAAAGCTTCAGCAAATAAGGCAATTTTTTTTGAAGATTAAGAAGATATTCATTAAGACTTTTCTCTAGATCTATTTTTAAGAGTATTGTTCATCAAAATCCTATGTTGTCATAAAGTAAAAAATACATACAAAATCAAGTTTCAAAAGAAAAAAATAATTTTAAGTTAGATTAAAAAAAATCAATTTGAGACCAAAAAAGAAAAACATCTCTATTGGAAGATGACTGTTTATTTCCTTTAACAGATATTTCTCTTCTCTTGCTGATTGAGTAAATTGCTCAATCCTTTAGTCCACTTAATCTGAGCAATGAAAATCCACTGTTAAAATCACTGTTAAATCCACTGTTAAAGCCACTTTTCCTAAGTCTGTTTACCACAGTCCCGTGTTTCTTCCTTCCTGGATGTCTCTACATTAAGAAATATGGAGAATGAAAGAGGCTGTCATGGTCTACTGAGAGATGTTAAGGCACTTTTGATGTTTTCAGGTTCCTTGTTCACTTGAAGTAAAACATTAGTTATGAAATGATGGACGAAAGAACTGGTGAAGAATGTGAAATTAGTAGAAACAATGGTACAATACAGCTTACAAAAATTAAATTTGTCATTCAAAAGACAAAAATTGTTCACTCTGATGTCCAGTCTATTAAATCTCCCTTCGCTGGAGTACAAAGCATGTACCAACCAATTACTGATTGAGGGAAAAGGCATATGTCAAATACAGTATATGATAGATTGAAGAAAAATCACTCTGACTAGCATGAAAATTAAACTCAATCCCAGGTTCTCTGCATACCCTAATATGTTACTGAGTAGAGTAGGTGAGCACATTAGGAATGCAGACTAGTTTAGAACAAGCACTGGTAATAAATAACCCATATCCTTCTGCAGTATCATTTCATTCCCCTTTCTCCCCTGCAAAGTCACTTAAACATTTGTGGTTTGGTGTTGTCTTTTACAAATCAATAAATTTTATAAAAACAAGCTCCTTTTCAATTTCATGAGTTCAAGGGTACACTGAACTTTTCCCTTTTCTTTTATAACTTACAGAAACATTATATAATCCCCAGAGCTTTATGTCCTTATGGGACCACAGTGGGATGACAGCCAGCTGCTGGCAGCAGTGTGGCTGGTGTTGCCCTGCTGCTGGAGTTTTGGCTGTAAGCAGTGCATGCAGAGGCACACGCAGAACAGATGTCTGGGGTACACTGCTCATTTTGAGTTGAACCATTATGGACCTTTTGCACTGTGTATCTCTCCATCTCCAAAATATGGTTTAGAAATTGCCTTTTTGTTTTGAGTAGGATTCATCTGTTTGAAGAGCCCCTTTGGTGTGAAGAATGAAGGAACTGATTCACAAGCGGATGCAGCCTGAATGTACAAGGAGCATTATGAAGCAGGGGAGCCAAGTGCTGGGTGCTTGCCGCTGCATGAAGACAGCTGCAGCTTGGCAGTGCAGGTCTGGGGTATGAGAACAGAATCTTTGGCTGTGGTATATCTTATGTCTGGCTCTAAAAATGGCATTTGGGATCCAAAAACTGACTAGAAACAGTAACATTATACTGAAAACAAATTAGTTCCCAGCACTGTGAAAGAAGGGTGTGAATGGGAACTGATTGGAGGAGTTTGTTCTTCTTTTCAGCTTACATCGACCCTTATCCCACTACCCTGCCTCCCCACTGAAATAGTGTGCCTGACAGGGAAGTTCTCTATGTAAATGCGAATGATTTTACATCAGTGTTGAGTCACCCTCTCATCTGTAACAATTCACTTTACATCGTTTTGATAGAAAAGAAAATACTGTCTAGCTTCTTTTGTAGTTTATAGTACCAGTTCCCACTCTAGAAAGAGTATTCACATATTTTAGGTTGGACGTGTCTTCAGTGCCCTGGCAGACGGAGGCAGATGTTTCCCTCCTTGTGCTCCATCTGGCAGACGAGAGCTGGAACCAGACTCACAGGCTGCCAGAAGAAAGTTAGCAGAGAGCATAAACTTTTAAACACTGCAGTTTTTGGCCTGACTATTACCAAAAGAAAACAGAAATTAATTTCAAAGTATTTGCCCATAATTCTCCATTCCTTGCTATTTTAAGCGAGTTACTCTGTTTTGTTGTCTATGACCATTTTAAGTTTTAAATTTATGGGCTTGTTGTTTTTGTTTTGTTTGGGTTGTGGGTTTTTTTGGGGGGAGGGGGAGGAGTTTGTTTGATTTTTTTTAATATATTTCAGCTTTATGGAAATTGTATAACACCCTTGAAAGTTAGGATCAGATTAAATTGTCTGTGCCATAATTATTTTCAAAACTTGCTGAATTTTGTGTCAACTTTAACTTAATGCCAATATTTCTGTTTTGCACAAAAGCATCAGATGGTGCTGTGTATGAGCAAGTGTATGTGGACATGATAAACTAGCATCTCCATAATGACTTGGAGTGACTCCATGTCCCTGGCTTCAAAACTATGCAAATTCAGGTTTGTCATAGTGAATTTTTCTCCTCTTCCCACCACAAGAAAGAAGCAAGAAGAATGTGAATTTCAAAATGTAGTAGCAAAATGTGTCATTTTTTTCAAATTTACTTCTTAATTAAAATGGATGAACTCTATGGCAAAAATAGTACTTCCCCATGTGTGGGGGGAGGGGGCATAAAGGACTGTTGTACAAATTAGAAATAACTATGTAAGTTACAGACAATAATTTTTGTCCAGTATTCAACTTTCTTCCATTCTCCCATCCCTTTGAAATGATGACTCTGGTTCTATGCATTGGTTTATTTCTTGTATTAATAAACCATATGGGTTTGTTCTTGACTTTAGTAGCTGTTATATTTGCATTTGGGAATTTTAAAAGACAATCTAATGTGTAGCAGGGTTTTAATGAGGTTTTCTGAAAGCTGCTGGATCAGGCTGACCTTTCATACTTAAGTGTCTGGGAACTCTGCCTTTTCCATGATTCAGAACTATGTGGGGTTTTTTTTGAAAAAGAGTATAAAGAAATTAAAAGAAAATACAACAGGCTTCCAAATCCCTTTGCCCTTCTAGCTGATGAAGAGAACTGATGAAATGTTGGGGAGGATATAGGGAGAAATGCAATGAAAACTTAAGAAGTCTGGAGTGGAAACTGAAGATGGGTGGGGACTAAATATCAAGGTTACTGGGCAGAAATTGTAAAAAGAAAAAAAAAGAGAAATAAAAAAAGATGGAAAAAAAAAAAAGAGCACCAGCAATGCCTACAAAGTGATGAAAAGAATGACTCTGTTCGAGGAGGTATTCAGAATGTGCAAGAAGCCGCAGCAAGGATGAAGGGCTAACATGGAACTGTGGAAATGTCACTGCAATTCAATAAGATTTGTAATCCCTGTAACAATGATAAAGGTAGTCAGTCATGGAAACTCCAATGCACTCGTGTATTACTGAATTAAAAGGTTTGGATACCTGATGGTCTATATGCTATCCAGGACTGACATGGAAAATATGGATTACACATAAAGATGCAAAAATTGTTGCTCATTTAATAGGCATATCATATTAAAAAAAGGTAACATTTGAAGGAGAATGGAACAAGCAAAAGAAAACACACGGAGTTTTTGTGATGCAATTCATAGTGGGATCACACTATGAGTGTAGGCTTTAGGAAGAATATAGGCTAGGATATATAATAGATGCAAGGCATCCTAAGTTGTCAGAGTAGAGTTTAATACTAGTGAAAGCTGTAATTCAATTCAAAGTATAAAATAAACCAAAACAACATAAAAATGCAGCACTAGATTTTATATGCTAGCATCAGAAGAGACACCACATCTGATAACACCGATACTGTAAATATGAGAATAACAAAACTGAGAGAAGCAATGGGACTAAGCTCATATCATGGCAATGAAAAGTCATAAAGTGGGAGGGTAAAGAATATTTATAGGAGGAAAGACATCAAAAACTGCAAAAGATATGGGAAGACACCAGCTTACATTTTAAATAATATATATGTTGTGCAAAAAAGCCAGAATGAAAAAAATGAAATATCATGCAATAATGCATCCGGTCACCTAGAAACCCACTGAACAGCCATGAATAAAATGCTTTGGTAGGAGATTATTTCATATTTTTTGATGTGGTATCCTCAATAAAGAATGACAAAATTGAGACTGCATTTAGGTAAAGGCAATTAAATTTGATTTAAAATATAAAATTGCAATCTGAACAGCTGTTAACTACTATTGAAAATACCAGCATACAAAGCAGAAAATATGTAACCCCCCAATGTGACTATTCACTTGCCCATTAACACATTGATTTTTTTGCCAAGCTTTCAGAATACTAGGCCATGTGGCATTGTCTATAGGATTATCAGCCATATAAATTCTTCACATCGCCCAGAGAATCTACAAGATAGTATAAAACAAAATATCCAAATGATATTGGATATATGATATATATGCAAATATTTCAAGGCTTTGAAAGAAGTATAAAGCAGTGATGATTCTTGCAGCACTGTTTTTACTTGATGCTTAGAATAGCAGTTTAGTACTAAGGAATTAAATATATTTTAAAATATTTTGTTAAAGATTGAAAAATATTTTTATAGTGTTTGCAGAACCAAGGACTTAAAAAAAAAGGTAATAATGTTTGCAGGATAAAAAATAAATTATAAAATTAAAGAGTCTTCAGGTCCTTGGAAGATAATTTAGTATTGATAGACATTGATAGAGTGAGGAATGGGAAGGAACAAAATAGGAAGTTTCTTTCTCAGGGGAATAACTACGGATAGTTTTCAGGAAACTTCATGTCTTACCAGAATGAGGCCTATAAATAAGGAGTAACCTCTTACCAGAAGACTCATTTTACTTTTTGAAGCAGCCAAAGAAAACAAAAGGGAAACAGAACAATAGAAGTGAGAAATATTAGTATTGGTGTTGTGTATTGCACATGCCAAATTTCTGGAAGGCACATTTAGGGTCAGCTTCTATATGCTGAAGAGATCCATGTAATGAATACTTGATTTCCTTTCAGACAGTCTATGAAGTCAAAATGACATTTTTAGCTATCTTATGCCTCAAGCTTATGAAGTTTCTGACAATAGCCATCTAGAAGGTGATGAACTGATAGATTCCAAAATATTGTACTTGAAACAATATATGTCTTATACAGGCAGAGAAGAGAATAATCTACCAGAATCTTTTATTAGAATTGGTTTATATTGTATTAACAATTAGTTGAAGAACGATGAGTTCTTATATTTCATGAGACTGCTTTATTATCCATATTCTGCTATATTATGCAGTGATAATACAGGGACAATAACAAATACTGATTTGTTTGTCCACTCCAGATCATGATGCACTCTTCCTAAGAGCTGGATGTTGACTCTCCTCTGAAAACAGTTTTGCGAAGATCCTCAGTAAGTAGGTATTTCTTCTACTGACCTAAGAAACTTGTGTTTGTTATTTACTGCTACCTGCATACTGAATAATTACACTCAATAAATTCTTTCCTGCTATGCCTTTCTCAGATGGTTGGATAAGATTAGTCACAGCAGAAGGTACCTTCATCCTTTTAAAAAGGCAATCTATTTTTTTCCTAGAAACATAGGCATTTATTTAGATGAGGGAACTCTCTGATAATCTACTTTAAATTACAGTGGTTTTTTAATCACCTTTTCACATTTACTGGTTGTGGAAAACAGTGTGAATAAATGGAAAAATTTGTATTTCATGGTTTTGCTTTACCTTCTAACGTGTGTATGCACATGCATGGAAAGTATAGTAATACATGTATTATGCTTATAATCTGTGTATAAATGCATACACATACCACACATTTTAAGTGGAGGAAGAAAGGAGTAATTGTCAGAAATTCATGTCCTTCTGTCTTGTTTAAAGCCCCAGATATATGCATAATGTAGAGGTAATATGAATAGCATTGATCACCACTATTCCCTTCAATTTACTTTATTGTGTTTAAGAATCAAACATTTAATTTAAGCACCAGTAAAAACAGATGTCTGCAGTTCAGCAAAGAAGTTCTAATATAGCAACATGCTTTCAGCAGCAGCACCTACTAAAGGCTCGTGTTTAACTACATGTCAATTTTTTGGCAATTGCATCCACAGGCCATAATATTTAGTACAACTCTATTAACCTTAATATAGCTCAAAATAAATAAATCAAAAGATATCAGCATCTATATAAATGGAAAAACTTTTCAAAATAAATCATGTAATTTTTTGTATTACAATGTAATTACTAAAACAAGTAAGATCAGATACTTTAGACTAAAAAAGCTCACTTTGAAATGAAAGTAAACTTTAGTTTTCTTGCAAATGGGATTATCATTGAGTTGCTACTATCCTTGCACATTTTAAAGTTGTAGAATGGAAAGCCATCCTGTGGGACAAGCTGAGGAGAATCCAGTGCCTTAAATGACTCATTACTAGTTTATCTTCTAGTGACCGCCTTGGTACTCTAGTCCCACTCAGATAAGTTTAGCCACAGGAAGTACAACTATTAGCAGGAATCCTGGTATTGTTACCTTCAATCCGACTTTGTCTGTCAGCCAAACTTCTTTTATAATAGTTGAACTAATAATTTTAGTCTTGAACCTTGTGCATAGATTGCTATCAAGCAGTTGCAATAAAGACCAGAGTCCTTTTTAAGTTCTTTTCCCCATGTTAGAATTCACTAAGAGAGATATTAAAAAGTACTTTCATCACAGGTAAAGAGGGTCACAACATTGCATCATCAGGACTTGGTTTTTTTTAATGGCAATAATTTTGAGTAAGTAATGGGATATCCATATATTTTTATGTATCAGTGGTAATTATATATATAGTACCAATGGTAGGCTTATTAATATATTTTTTTAAGATTTGTACTGTTTTAAATATTTTTGCAGCTTCACACATCTGTTATTGAATCAAAAACAACCAATTAGCAGAGGCTTGGGAGGTCTCTGGGCATCTCACTTTAAAATCATTTGATTGGGTGTCAGATACTCATTTATATAGTTAAAGAGGCTTAAAATTATTTCTTATTTAAATGCTTTCTTGTAGATATGTACAGTTAGACTCAGTATAATTAGAGGTCTAAGTCTGCTCAAGCTACTTTTAATGGCAAAACCCCAACTGACATCATTGAAAAGAATATCAAGTCCTGGTAGCTTTGCTAGAGCTTATATATACACACAGAGAAATTGCTTCATCCATCACGGATGTTCAGCTGTCATTGTCTGTCTAGAGTTGGCATCATCACGAGTAAAATAGTTGGGTTTTATTTGTCTTTAAGAACAATCCCCAGATTTCTAGCTGGATTAGTGTTTGCTGTTTTATTTCCAATGTTATAATATCCTTAAGTGTATATCTTCCAGCTTGAGATATGATGCTTTGTCTCCAAAAAAAAACCCAAATACCAAAACCACAAAAGTAAAATAAAATTAATCTCTTCTGGAAAAACAATGTGTTTTTTTTTTCACTGGATAAAAATATATGCAAAGAAAGTAACCATGTCTGATTTTGTGAATACTATAGCTGGCAGACAACAACTCTATTTAGTTCCCTGTAGAATGATGATAAATGTGGTCAAAGAATTTTCTCTGAGCATTGGCTACATATTGGGATTCTCCTTAAAGCATGGCAGAAAAAATTCTCCACCATCCCCCTGGGCAGCTTTACAATTACGGATTAGGCTTGTATTGAACAGAAAGAGGAAAACTGGCCAAAAAATACTGTGAAGATATCCCCATCCAGCCATGCAGACTGCAGTTATTCACAGGAGATGCAGATACTGGATTTTGATCTGGTGGTTATGGCTGCAGCCTCTGGTGAGGCTCAAGGTGTCACACGTGTGAAGAAAGCATAAATCTGCTTTGTCCTTGATAGAGACAGCTTTTTGGAGAGACAGCAGCAGGGTGGGGAGATGTGCCCCTCAGGTGTAAGCCCCAGCTCAGGGCTCTCAGGCAAGCAGACACACCAGTGCTCGGAAGGCAGCTCTTGGGGAAGCATCCAGCAGCACATGGGTTGAAGGACTGAGCCCCTCACAGCAGCAGGCAGGATTTGCACTACTTGGAAAGGAAGATTTTTTAAAAAAATCCAGCTGTGACCAAAATAAAACTGCTCTGTAGTCACTTTTTTGCTGTTGAATTCTCATGTGGCAACTTGTAGTGTTTGTTTTGTTTTTTGTTTTTTGTTTTTTTTATTTAAACCTTGCTGCATAGTAATTATCCATCATCTAAAAATTAGAAACAAGCTTTTTAATCTCTCAACCTTAGCTCTACAGGGTTAGGTATTATCACTGTTGTGATGTCTATTTCAAATATTTCTTTTTTTATCTTTAGAGTTTTCTTCTTTGAAACCAGAGGAGACACTCTTGACTTCATTTTCTCCTCCACTAAATGAAGAGTAATACATTTAAGATTAACTGCATGTGAGGCAGAGCAGCCAGCATTCTTGACTTTGGACACAAGATGGTCTCTAGGAAAATGTTATGACTTATCGTCACATTTTAGTCTCAACTATAATGAGTTTAGAGAAAGTACTGTGATATAAGCCTGAGATTTAAGAGGAGAGCTGAGCAAAGTATAAACAATCATGCTGGCTGTTGACATCAGGCAGTGCTCATAGTCACTCACTGAGATGGGAATTTGCAGGGTTCTCCAGCAGAAAACCTTCATTTCCTGCCTATCATTTATAAGGTTTCCTGAAAAAGTTTGAACTTGCATCACAAAGAAAACCAGTCATAAAAGACACTTATTATTCCCTGATTTGATATTGTCTTTAATTTGCTATTTATAACACACATTTCAAAGATACAGCTCAGGACATGGATTGAAGGTTGGTTATACACTTTTTAATTCCTGCTTTTGTAAATTGTAATAGTTACAGAGAAAATTCAAATGAAGTTGAGGGCTTATTATGGGATTTTGTGCTAATAAATCTAGTTCAGTAGTGTGTTCTTCAGTGCAAATATATAATTGAAATTTCCAGTATTTTGTCTGCCAGAGTATTTTGAAATTACACACTCAAATCTAAGAAAAACTAAGTGTATTCCTCACTTCAGGAGAAAATGCATTATTTATAAAAAGTTTTGTTTGGTTCTTGTGTCTAATATTTTCATTTTCACTACTTGAGAGATCTTTTCTACAGCAAATACATATCCATATTGCCTTTTTTTTGTTTGTTTGTTTCATTTAAAACTCAGCCATGGCAAAGGTGATTATCATATACCATGGAGCACTAAATTGGCATTATTAATTGTCTTTGGAATTATTTACCAGTTTCTTACACTGAAAAGAAAACTAAAACTAAACTGTTTAGAAATCAAATCAGAATTAATGGTTTAAAAATAAAAGATCAGAAATAGATAAAAGGCAACATTTCTTAGCGGACAAGCAATTAGATAATGGAAAAATGCTTTCTACCGATGAACCTGAGTCACCTTCACTAATGGTGTTCAAAAATAAGTTCGGTACAATTCTTGTTGGCTTACTGTACAGGAACATCATGCTCCACACAGGAGGTCACACCGCATGATCTGAGAGATCTTCTCCAGCTCAATAATCAAAGTTTTTTCAAGAAACAGAAATCATTACAGATCAGTGAGTTTTCTTCATTTTTTGTCCAACTGGAATACAGCATTTTGCCAGAGATACAACTTGAAATAATCTCAGCATCTCTCTTTTGGCTAATTATAAACTTTTGCAGTCCTTCTACATGAATTCACTGCTTTCATCTAAATTCCTGACATAAATTAAGGGGTTATAAACGGTGGTATGATTCAGAAAAAGAAAATTGCCTAACATGAAAACCATCACCATGTTGTACAATGCCTGCTACCCTCACTACTTTTAGTGGTGAGAGTTTGCAAAAAAAAGTCTTCAAAGAGGTTACAGTTAGAATTTAATATGCTAACAATTTCTAACTTATAAAAAGTGCTATATTTGCTAATAGCCTG
>VYZS01017358.1:1488-20798 GCA_013400695.1 Neodrepanis coruscans
CACACACACACACACACTTGCTTTTATGTGAGAAAGTTGGCCAATAACCCTAAATGCATTAGGAGGCATTGGAACATAGCACCCATTAAAACTGAGCTTTAATTCCTACTGGAACTGCTGCATAAGGCTTGAGTGCCAGGCTGTAGTCCAGCCAAGCTATCTTAAGCAAATAACTTGTTTTGCTATAAAAATATTAAATATTCTTCCACCAGCCTTCTCCTCTGTCCAAAAGTCCCTTGGGGTGCTGTGGAGCTTTGTTCTGGGAATGGCAGGAAAGTTGAATGTCTGATTAACCCACGTCCTTCTCTCTTGGCTGAGTGTGTGGATGCACTGAAGTATTGTTTGTAGGGGTGGGTTGTTGTAGACTTTGATACAGAGAAATAAAAGCTTTGACCTAGTATTTACTGAAGCCCTAATAAAATCCTGGTTGTATGCATTGTTTTAAATATCCTCAGGGGTTTTGTATAATGGACAACAAGAGCCAAAGACCAATGTCTTCTGGATGTGAACAGCAATTAAAAAAGTCAGGTTTGGACAGTGCTGGGCAACTGGGATCCTGAGCTGAGGGGCTCAGGCAGGATCAATTCCTGTCTTCTTTCTTGGAAATGTATAATTTGACACATAAAGTGTCTCCTGGGATATGAATAAAGAGTATTTTTAAAGTTAGGGAGCTTTGTACACAAACTGTCTTTGAATCCTGGTGTTTCTACAGGTGAAAACAAACCAGAAGATGGATAATCCAACGCCATAATATATGTTTTAAGATCATCAGCATCCTTAGCTGTTTTTCTGGCTTGGATCATGCTAGGATGGTTTTGTGTGGCTAAAAATTGTTGATAGGCAATATTTTCTGACAACAGCAAGTCTGATGTTGCCCATTAATATCATTTACTGGAGACATAGGAAATTATAACACAGGGATAGTTTGAAGTGTTGGCTTTTTGGCCAGTGTGCCAAACAATGAGGAGCAGAGGGTCTTTTGTTTGTTTTCTAGTTTCCCACTGACTAATGTAATAATTTGTCTGGGTTTTTTGCCTGTCATACTCCTCGTTGTCAGTGCAGTGACTGAACTAGTTTGCATAAAGCTCTTTTCTTCTCGTGGGTAGAGATTTTAATAGGCTGTGTGATATGGCAGTTCCTCTGATTCGAGGAGCCTGGTCAGAATAGATTAGTTTCTATGGGAATAGGGAATTAGAAAGAACCGATTTTAGAGATGTTTACTAACTGCAAGCTGGAAGCACATATTTACAATTTGGTGGAGAGAGTTATTTTAGATTTGGGGAGGGAGAGGCCGGCTTTGAAGATAATGTGTTTGATTGTTCTTTGTTGTACTTTTCCAGCTCCCTTTTCTCTTTGTTTGTAAGTTTGACTAACACAGAGAAACCATCTGCTAGTGTTGGAGGTGGTGCTGTCAGGCACAGTCTAGACTTCTCTGTCGAATCCCTGGCTCCCAGACTCATCCTGATAACATCAGTTTCTCCCAGTTCAACAGAGCTCACACAGAGATGTCCTTGGCACTCGATCACAGGGAAGAGCTCCCAGGCAGATCCTGCTCACCCCATGCCTGCCTTGCAGCCCTGCTTTGCTGCTTCCATAGAAGCAAAGTCTTCCCAAAGCTTGGGAGGCAGAGCAAGGAGAAAGATTTGCCTCCCCATCCAAAGGGGATTGTGACTCCAGCAAGGAAAAATGGAGTTGTGGCTGCTGAGTGTTTGTGGTGTTGTCAGCCTCTGAGAGAGGCAAGCTGCAAGGAGAGGTGGGTGAGAGAGGAGAGGATGGGGAGCAAATGAAGTTCCCTCTGCCTGTGCCAGCGCTCAGTGGGGGCACTGGATGTACACCTGGGGCAACAGGACTTGGCAATTCAATCCACAGTTGTGATTTTTGAATTCCAACCCACTGGCCTCATATTTCTTCTGCCTTGTTTCCTATTGTCAGCACTGGCAGCCCTCCAGTTTGATTTTACCACTAATTGTGTTGCACGTTACCGAACTGAAATGAATCAAATCAAAATGCTTTTCCTGGAGCATTAGATAAAGCAGGCGAGGGTTCTGGGTAATGAGCAGATGCTGCTAATGCAGGGACAGGAGAGGCCTTGCCAGGACTCCATCTGCTCCATGCTTGCCTGCCTTTGGCTGGGAGCCACAGCTTTTGGGAAACAGCAGCCTCCTTTTTAGCCATCCCTCTCCCCACTGCACTCTGGAGTTTCAGAGTTTGACTTGCAAACAATGTGCTACAACAAGAGATTCTTCTTTTTTATTCTCCCCTTTAAATGCCATGTCCACCCCTGTGTGGGCACAGCAGGGAGATGCTGCACTGCTGCCCTTCATGGAATGTTTGCAGTCCTGCTGGGAGGAGTTGGTGGTCCTTCCCAAGTTTCAGAGTAGCTCCATGGAGCAAGGGAAGGTGTTTGCTGCAGGGATCAGAAGTGCCTGTGGTTGCTGGCAGGCTCCAGGAAGAGAATTTTGGCAGTGCTCCTTTTTGGGACTGCAAATCTGCTGCCTTGTCCATTCTGGTGCCCTGAAAGCTGCCTGGGGGTGTTGTCCCCCTTTTTGCAAGAAATGGAGTGGTCAGTTTGGTGCCTTCCCCTGAGTGCCAGGACTAAGAGAGCAGGAGCAGGGAAACAGGATGGCTGGAAGGAAGGGAAAAGGGGTTGAAGAAAACTGCAGGAGCAGGTGGTGGGATATTTATTTTATAGAGAAGGCAAGTGGGTTGTGATTGCCCATCACAGCCAGGGAATTGCACCTCTTGCATCCCCAGGTTGGAAGTGCAACACACTCTATGTCTTGTCTCCCTTCTCTGAGGGACTGTACAGGGGTGGAAATCCCTCAAAGGAAGGTGGTGGAGATAAAACCTGGCAACATTTGGTGGAGATTTTTGTGGTAACAGTGATGTGAAGGCAAGAATTATCACTGGGGTCTAATCTCTCACTGAAATGAAAATAAAATGTAAAATATTAGTTAATGAACTCCAGGATCTGCTCAGATTAAATTGGCTCCTCTGAGTGGAAATATTTTTGGGAAAAAACTCAAAATTCACAAGTTTTGATACTCCAGACTGGAGTTGATCCTTGTTTTGACCTGTGTGTTTCTTCTACTGTTTGTACTTCATAGACATGTGATGTGTCTGAAAATTATAAAGAAACAAATTANCAGATTAACTCGCATCCCTGAAGCGGAACCATTTTTGGGAAAAAACTCAAAATTCACAAGTTTTGATACTCCAGACTGGAGTTGATCCTTGTTTTGACCTGTGTGTTTCTTCTACTGTTTGTACTTCATAGACATGTGATGTGTCTGAAAATTATAAAGAAACAAATTAATTTGTTCAGATTGCAGTGAAAAAAATACCTGCAAGGAGCCTTAGATCACAGAACACCCTGAGTTGGGAGGGACCCACAAGGATCATCAAGTCTCATTCCAAGTGTTTTCAAAAGGTGGAAAGTAATTTCATTTTGTTTAAATTGAGGTAGAAGTGACAAATTCACAACTCTCAAAGAGGAAAAACATCATGGAGATGATGTGAATGAAGCAGCTTCTGGCCTTCCCTCACAGCTGTGATGAGAAGCTCAAGTGAAAACCATGAGCACTTTTGGATTCCCTGCTCCAGGATAAAATCCTGCCTTGGCTTAGTTTGGTTTGTGTTGGTTTTTTTTTTTCAAATAATGCACATGTGGATTGCTTTACATCTTTTCCAAAGCTGAAAGCAGCCACCAACTGACAGCAAACACTTGCCTTTACATGGCAGAAATGATGCAGGGGGTCATGAGGGACTGAGCTGGGATCTTCCACACTGAGATCCAGCTCTCCCTGCTGGAGCAGGGGGCACAGGTGAGCTGTGCACAGCCCTGGAGGAGCTCTGACCTGCTCTGTTGCACTGTCACACACAGCCAAGATAATATTTACAGATGTGATTTTGCCCCTGTGTTTGTGCTGCCTCTCCCTGTCACAGGATTAGAGGGGTTTACAGGAAAAGAAAGACTTCTTTCAAAAAGTTGTTTTGTATGTGTTGCCTGTGATATGTGCAATAGATGTCAAAACCAGCTTTGCAGGATGTCTTTGGTGGCTGGAAAGGGGAGACAGGCACTTCATGGAGAGAGAAGAGCTCCAGCCATCCACCTTTGATGCAGCAGGAGACTGGTGTTCCTAAATTTGGAGTTCAGTCAGGATCAGCAGCTTTGTGAACTTGTTTCCTCGAGCCAAGCTCAGATATAAGTGAGCTGGGAAGCCTAAATCATTTTGGGGAGTTATTGTTGGAGTTCAGTGGGAATAATCACAGTTGTGGCACAGATTTTACACTTTGCTCTCATGTAGCTGCTTATCATTTTGATATAATCCCTTTCTAACACTTGTGTTTGCAACCTTAACTTCACCTCAGCAGAGGAATTGCTTTGGAGATGGAGCACTGGGCAGTGCTGAAGGCAGGAGCACAGGCAGGAGCAGTGATCTCATCTCACTCATCTGAGGCCTGATTTTTTTTTTATGTTGCCATACTAATAACTTTCATTTGGAGGTTTTTTTGCTCTTACCCAAACATGATGGACTGTTGCAAAGGCTTGTATGCTCATAAATACATTTTGTTGTTTCTGCAGTGAAATGCAGAATATTCTGAGTAGTTCTTTTAGCTTTACCTATTGATAAATGTTTGTTTTTCTGTGTAAAGCTTTTTAATGTTTTCCTGCTGTTGTGCTGCCAGTGATCCTTGTGGGTCCCTTCCAACTCAGGATAATCCATGAACTTTCCTTTTAACTCCTTACTTGGTTCTCCTTCATTACCTGTGAATTTGTGACCTTACAAGTCACTTTTTTTATACTCCCAGGGATGTTTTCACTCTATTTATTGTGTGTCAGATGTGTTTGCCTGATAGGAGTTGTAGATATTTTGAGCAGATTTTGCTATTGAACATCTGGTTAAGAAAATAAGGACCTGTCTTGAAACCATTTTACTGTTGCATGAACCATTTTCCCTGCTGTCTCTTTTTGTGATGGTTGAGATGCAATAATAATAATAACAACAATATTATTCTTAGTCTTGTAATAATAATGTTGTTGCCCAAGATTAGGGAGCAGAGCTCTTAATTCTGGGTTTCCTGGTTTACCCCTGTGGTCAGATAAGTGTTCTTTGACTTGATTCTTTTTTTTTTTTTGTATTTTGCAGAATTTTCATACATTATTACACTGTTAAAACTAGCAAAATGCTGATCACAGAGATACATCAGCAAAAGGCTTCACTAAAAACAAATCATCTCTTTTCCCTGTCACAAAAGTGGCCTTTAACTGGGATAAAGGTTCTGTAAAATCAAAATTGAAAGTCCTCCTGCTTGGAGGAGCTTGGCAGGGATATCCACAGGCTGACCAAAGGATCCAGCCCTAAACCACCACTGGTTTATCTCTGCTGGGGGTTTATTTGCCTCTTCCCATCACCTGTCCTGTAATGAGGAGGCCCAGAGGTGCTGCAGAGGGGATGGAGCCTGTGCTGCCCATTTGGATTTGTTAACTGGTTTTAAGCTAAGTGTGTGCAATACCCAGGCTGCTTTTCAAGCCCAGTTCAGCAGTTATTTACCTTTCAAGCAATTAACATAATTACCATTATGCTAAGAAGTAATTTTGGGAAGTTCTGCTCCGAGCCCTTACGACTCCGTCGGGACAGTTTTAGTCGGGACTTATCTTTTTGATGGAAGCCTAATTGCAATTTTGGCTTTGTGTAAACAAACAGAGGCAGCTAATTGTTTAGGCAAATAGCAGATTAATTTAAATATTCATCCCTAATAAAACAAAAAAGGTCCCCATTATGGTCCTCATTCCCATGGTGAGGAATATAAATATTCTGTGGGAGTGCCATTAGACAGGGATCTTAAGGATTATCTGCATTATTTCGCATGGGTAGCACTTTCCAGATACCAAATAATCTTTACAAAAGCGAACATAAATCAATTTAAACTCATTTAGCTACCATTTCACTATGTGCAGTTTCATTACCACACTCTTGCTTCACCTCCTCTGGGACTGGGGAGGAGTGTTTGCACACTGGCATCGGTGCCCAGCCCCAGCTGCCTGTCAGGGCTTTTATGTCTCCTTTGAAGGAAGAGCTGCCATTAATCATTCCATCATTAATGGCTGTGCTGGAGTCCAAGGAAGGCTTCTCCAGCCCTGCCTGAAGATTGTTTCTCCCTTAATTCAGTGCAAAGGTGGCTCCAATTCAATCCAGCCCTTCTGTTCCTTCATACTCTCCTGATTGCCTGGGGTTGCTCTTATCCACATTATGGCTTTAATGCACCAGGATTTTAAGCAGAATATTGGGGATCTGTGCTGGGAAAAACACAATTACAGATGTATTGTCTTTTGACTTCACCCCTGTATCCTCTGGGATTTGTATTCTGTAGTTGGAAGGATCAATGAGTCCAATACCTTGCCCTGTACAGGACACCCCCCAAAATCACTCCATGTGCCACAAATTCTGCATTTCCTGTTTTTTCCACAGCATCAGGATGAGTTTTGCTGCTGTTTGTAAACTGTTAAAAATGGTGTTAAAATCTCTGACCCGTGTGTGCAGAGCTTCAGATTCTTCACTTTAATGCTTTTCACTTTAAAACTGTTTGCAGCAAAGTGACTTAAATTGGAGTGTGGGTTTTCCCTTGCTGTTTCTTGTGATAGTTAAGGGAGTGTAGAACAAAATTTCAGGTGTCTGTTTAAGTCTGATCTTCTCCAAACATGGAAATATGAGAGAAGTCAAGGAGTCTTCCTCAAGGTAGATATTAATGTTGTTGGAAAGTCAGAAATTAGGACTTAGGTACAGAGAGCAACAGAGAGTCAAGGAGTGATTTCCTTGGGAAGGGACCTTAAAGCTCATCTCATTCCCTGGGCAGGGACAACTCCCACTGTCCCAGGTGGCTCCAACCTGGCCTTGGACACTCCCAGGGATGGGGCAGCCACAGCTTCTCTGGGCACCCTGTGCCAGGGCCTCCCCTCCCTCACAGGGAAGAATTTATTCCTAAGAAACTACTCTAAACCACCCCTCCTTCAGCTTAAGGCCAGAGCATGTAAAGTTTCCTCTGAACCTGTGATGTGGCTCAGAGGAACCACAGCATCCTGAAGCTCTGGTTTCCTGCCCTCAGCCTCTTCTCTGTATATTCCCCTTTTTTTTCCATGAGCTCTTCCACCTTTAAATGCTCCTTGAAAGCTTTGTTAAACCCTCAGATAACACTCAGTGGTTATTTTTTGGTGCCCAGGAACTGTTAGTGTTTGGAACCTGCTGCTGGGGCGGGAGCCAATCCATCATTACCAGCACAACCAGAGGATCCAGGCTTTAGCTCTGGGGCCAGAGGGCGCAGCCGTAGCCACGGCGTCTGGCTTCGAGGTCAGAGTGGAAACCCCTGATGACAGAGGATTCTGGCAAACCACAGCAACATTTGAAATCCAGAAACTGGTGAGTCTCCAGGCTGCTCAGCTTCGTTCCAGGAGCTCCTGATCCAATGATTATTTTTGGTGCAGTTAAGAGGGATCTTGTAAAAGTCTTAGGGAGTGTTGCCTGAACTAGATAACGGCGTTATCAGCTGGAGGCTCTGGCTTTGGAGCAGGTTAATGGATGAGCCTTTCATCACTGAAAAGCAAGAAATGCTGGCTTAGGCTACAAGTGAAAATGAACAGAAGTCCATATGGTGCAGGAGGTTGGCTGGTTTTAATTATTTTTTTTTGTCAACATTAAGTTGGCTCATTTTGTAAATCAGTTTTCTCGCTTAGAATTGGAGCTGAAACTCCAGGTCTCATCCAGATCAACACTGTCTGATTAATTCTGAGGCAGGAGATTGCAGGAGAGCTAATAGTATCACTTGTGAAGCTGTAACTTCAGCTTCTTCAGGTTGCACCTTCTGTCACTGAAGTTTTGAGCAATTTTAATTAAAAATCAGAAGCTGTCCCATTCTCTGAAGTTTTAGTATGTCTCGGAGTATCAACTTCTTTTTGAAAGGTGGAAGTGTGTAGGAATAATTGAGTATTGCAGGAAGTTGACTGCACAGCTAATGAGTGTGAAGGGATTTAAACCATTCCTGATTAATCCCCTCTTGGAAGGCAAAGTCAGTCTTGCAATACCTAAAATATTTGGGGATTTTGCTTGTTTAATAGATTTTCCGGTAAACCCACCACCCACTCCATTGTAGTTGGATCCATTTTGGTTTGGATCTTGATTTTTGTGACAGGTCAGTTTGTCCCAGGGGACACACAGACACTCAGGCCTTCATTCTCTCTTCTGAGGTTGGGTTAGAAATCAATCTTAAGGAGCTTAAACCCTTCCCATGGTGAGACTTTTCAGCTGTATCTTCGTTATTCACTGAAATGGGAAGAGCAACATCCTCCCTGTGCTTTAACCTTTGAGTTTTCAGTCCTTCAGCTGAATGAGTCTGTTAAGTCTTGCCCCTTCCCCTGATGTGACATTTTGGGATGTTCTGTTGTAATGTGCTCCAATTAGTTTGGGGTTTTTCTTAATGGACTCGTTCTAAAGACTATGGAGCTTATCATAGGAGCTACACTTGGAAAAATTCAAAACTAAAATTGATACTTGATCTTTGTCTGAAACTAATCCATAATTAGGGTGATTCAAGACAGCCAATAACCACAGATGGGTGGTTTGTTCGGGTTAGCCTGTGGTAGTAGTGATGTCAAAGAATTTTTGCCTGTGTGAATTTCTGCTCTTTTTAGGTCAACTTCCTTAATCTGGTTCCAGATGTTCCGGGGAGCCCAGTGGCAGTGGCAGCTGCAGAGGACATTGTCTATCTCCTGAAAGCAGCAGATCCTGGCAGAGTTCTCCATTCTGTCTATGGCCAGCCCGTGACCTGTCTCGATGTGGCTGCTCACAAAGCTGCCTTTGGGGTCAAAACCTTTGGCTGGTTGTTGAATGAGCCCAACCAGGTATTTAATTATTTTTTTTGGTAAGAGTTTTATATCTTTGTAGTGAACAAAGGAAAACAGAGTTCATGCTGCTGTGCACTTCCTTCCCTGCTCTTCAGCTTTTGACAGTAGAGGGAAGACATTTTATTAATGCAATCCTCTGATGCTTCTGTTTGTTACTTCCAGTTTGGTAAAGATAGTGTGACTGTTGGATTAAAGGAAAACTGTGGTCATGGGTTTGAAGCTCCCTATGACATGTTCTGCTGCTTCTATCAGCACATCTTGGCAGGGGAGATCAAAACCACACTGATTTCTTAGCTCTGCTGAAGCCTCCTGGCTGAGAGGATGCTCCTAATGCAGCTCTCAAACTCCTCTACTTGCAGGAGGGGCTCTTCTGGCATTGCAGACCCAAACTGGGAATGTAAATCATAAACCCATGCAGTGGTTTTGGTTGGAAGGGACCTTCAAACCCATCCAGTCCCACCCTCTCCATGGGCAGGAACACCTTCCACTGGACCAGGTTGATCTGAGTCATAGCCAGCCTAGCCCTGGACACTTCCAGGGATGGGGCAGCCACAGCTTCTCTGGGGGAATGTGTCTCAGAATCCTGTCTGAGATCCCTGAGAAGAGTTTCTGCCCATTTTCTGTACCTTGACTAATTTTTCCACTCCCTGATTTCATTCCATTTCTGTGTTATACTTCAGAGCTGTGATGGGCAGTCAGGGAAGGAGGGTTCTCCAGCCAGGAGTGGAGCACAGGTGAAAGGAGCTGTAGTGTAAAAATGCAGGGTTTTGCTTGGCAGCTGACTAGGACAGGAAAGATTTATTTAGGGCTTCCTAGTGTTAGGGATCAGTGTGTCCAGCTGTATCTTGTTCCCCCTTAAAATCCACCTTCTCTGGGGAGCCCCTCATAAATACCTTTAGGGCTGAGAGATGCAGCAAGGCCATGCCATGTCTTTATTAATTCCTTTGCTTTCCTAATCCACTTCTTCTCCCTGCAGAGGTGGGAGGTCAGAAGGTAAAATTGCCTCATTCAGGGGCATTACCTCTGTGATCCCCTTTGTGCCTCATAAAGGAGTAAAGAAACCTCCTCGGGGCCCTTGCAAAGCCGGACATCTTTCCTAATTTAGTCCCGAGCTCCTTGCTGGCAGCTTGTATTAAGCTGTGCCTCCTAATCATGGGGATGGGCCTGGAGCTGGGGATGTGTGTGGGATGTGTGTGACAAGGACACTCGCCTGGCACTGCTGCAGCACTGACATCACGCCGGAAATTAATTACTAATGTCTCTTATGATAATTACTCGCCTCGCACAGACGTGAAGGGACTTCGCATTGGCTGATTACACTGGTCACAAGCTGACAATCTGTCTTTGGGAGAGCTTTCCATCTTGGAAGGGGGATGATGGAGGATTCCAGCTCCCTTTGCTGCTTGGCTGTGTTTCCTGTCAGTTTGGGGTTTTCTTTGTTTTCCTTGGGGTTATTATTTTCCTTCAGCACGAGCTCCCAGTCCTGATGCTCCTGCCTAGTAACCCGCTTTCTGATGGAAATAGTTAAGGAAACCATCGTTCTCCCTCGCTCTTTTTTAATCATTTTCTAATTTTAACTGAATTTGACAGCAGAGCCAAGATCTGAGGCATAAATTTTGTAGAACCTTTTATGTTGGAGAGGAGAAAAACATCAAATCCATGGCCTAGACTTGCCTCCTGTCAGATGACAGGCATCCATGCAGGAATGAGGGGAGAGAGAAATGCTTCAGCTGTGAGAATTTCAAGCATCAGACAACCCAAATATGTTGCTGTTTCTTGAAAGTTGTCTGGTTACTGCTCCTGAAGCTCTTTATTTATGGTAAGCCATGAAAAATTTCTTTAGTAAGAGTTATTTCAGCTGTATTAACTCAACATGACAGTTATTATTGCCCTTAAATTACAAATTTACCAAGATCTGTGTTCCCATCATGGATAATAACACAGCCCAGGCAATGAACCACAGGGAAAACCTTATTCCTTGCTTTTCCTTCATGAAGCTCAGGGTATCCAGTAGACATTCCTTGAAGCATGATGTCAAGGAATAACATCTGTGTCATGTTTGGAGACCTGTGGTCAGTGGTGCTGCTGCAGCATCACAAACTCCTGGCATTCACATGTTTGAATTTTGGGTTTGAGCACCATGTGTGAAATTAAATCAGTTGAAACAAGAGCTGGCTCTGGTCCTCTTCATGTCAGGGTATAAACCTCTTGAACAGGTAGCATGATAAATGTCAGGATTGACTTCATCTGGTTTCTGATGCAATCATCTGGCTAATTGTGGGATCTGACCAAAGCTTTCCTCAGAGTTGGTGTATTTCTAACCTTCCATCTGCTGTCAGGTAGCTCTGGTTTCCTGTTGTAGTTCAGGTGAGCTTTGTGGATTGTTCCTGTGGAATTTACAGGTGCTGTATTCTCTTGTAGTAGGGAAAAAACATCAAAGACAACTTTCTCCTGTATTTAAAATTCAGTTCAAATTTTGTAACGTATTCAACATTTCTTGGTGATAAAAGAGAATGAACATGGGAGGGTTGGTTCGTTTTTCCACCAAAGAAGCTTTTGGTTGTTCTGTGCAAAGACTTGACCCTGATTTCAGAACAGGTAAATGGGGAAGAGAGTCAAGGGATGATTTCAGAGCCTCCAGCTCAGAGGCAGAAGGCTGGATGTGTTGAGATCAGCTGCCTTGGGAGCTGTTTGGTAGTGCTGTCACTTTTTCAGCTGTTCTGAGCTGGTCTTGTGCTTGAGGAAAGGTGTTCAACCTCACCTGGCTCTTCTCAGCAGCCACTGAAATGCTGCCTGGGTTTGCTCCTGTATGTGATGTTTCTGCAGAGTTCTTCAGTCCAGGAGAATTAACCACTGCTAGGAACTAACAGTAAGTGAAAAACAAATATTAAATCACAATCACAGCATGGTCTGAGTTGGAAGGGACCTTAAAGCCCATCTTGTTCCACCCCCTGCCCTGGTCAGGGACACCTCCCACTGTCCCAGGGTGCTCCAAGCTGGCCTTGGACACTTCCAGGGATGGGGCAGGCACAGTAAATGATCCTTTAAATTGAATTTAATTCTCTACAGCCGCTGTTGGATGATATATTTAGGTCATAGCTCCTTTATATAAGCTGTTACATCTTTCTTGCACCATATTTTAACTAAAATCCTTCTCTTTAACTGAGAGGCTGCATTGTCTTTTGTGGTGTCATAATATCTCCAGTTCTCATGGAGTTCCAAAGACTTGGAATTTTTTTTTAATCTTGTTTTTTTCCTTTAAAAAGTGTATGGGGTTTTTTTTTTCCCCCGTGTTTTTTAACCCCTGTAGCCCTTTTAAATAGCCCAGTTTTCACTAAATTACCCCTTTAGGAGCTCTTATTTTCATACCAGTAGAAGGGCAGGTCCCCCTGGGAACTGAATCTGAGCATATGGGACTTGCCCAAGTGTTTCTCTTGGACCACAAGAATTAGCAGAACTTTGTAAGTGAAAGGTGTTTTAAATATCTTTTTTCTTTATGAACTCTTTGGTACCAACTGTCTGAGGACCTGAACTGTGTTGAGCACTACAAGAAATAAGGTCAAGCAGAAAGACCAGAACTTTTCCTTGCCTAAATTTTATGTGATGGATTAATCAGACCAGAAATAATTTTGCAAGCTAAAAAGTGTAAATAAATCCCTTTTGCCTTGACTGATATTAACAACATTCTGCTTTTTTTCTGTATTTGCACTTCAGTGTGAATGTCCCAAAATCTGCACAGGGGCTTAGGTGGGGGTCTCAGGTTTGGAAAACATAACCAGTAGGATGTGCCATGAATATTCCAGGTGATAGGAAACCAAGAGAATGATTCAGTCTGTAATAATTACTGTGCTTTTCCTTTTCCCCATCCTACTCTTAGGTTTGGGCAAACCTGTCTCTGGGCTCGAGCTTGTTTGTCAGTGAGTAGGTGGTTCAGTGGGTAAACACAACACCCTTTCAGCGGGCACTGGAGTCTCCAACCACAAGTCAAATGAGTCTGGTGACCCCATTCCAGGTTCTAGCAGACATCTGTGCCCATCCCAAGCCCATCCAGGCTGGCAGAGCCCTGGGGGCTGGCAGTGTCCAGTGCTGGAACAGCGAGGACTGCAGGTGCGTTGGCACCGGAGCCGGCACGAGGCTTGGCTCTCCTCCCTCCCACCAGCTTGGAGCCTCACTTTGCAACTCCAGACAGAGGAAAACTTCAAAGGGAAAAACAAACTCCACTTGTCTTCAAGCTTTGTGTGTAACCTGGTGGCAGGTGGAGGCACAGGGAGCAGTGGGAAGCTGCTTTTCCAGCTGGATGTGGCACAAGCTGTCCGGGCTCTGCGGGTCTCGGGGGGTCTCTAAGCCTGGCTTGGGGCTTTTGGTACAGCTGAGCTGAGGGAAAGTCACCTCTAGGATGGCATGAAAGTCGATTTTCCACATGCTCAGAGGAATGGTTGTGTTACCAGCTTTACACAATGACTTATATCTGGCAAGAACTTGCAAAATAGTCTCTCTGGCTGATTGTCAAAAATTACATCATATTGGAGTAAACTGCTTTTAAATCAAACATCCATTATTCATGGATATTAACTGCCTTTTTTATTTATTTATTTATTTTTCACTGGCTGTTTTGTGTTTGATTTACTCTTTTTCTTTCTCTCTGATTGTCTGTCTGTCTCCCTCAGCTGCTCCTTTTAAATCTTAGCTCATCTTTAAATTTATGGAGCCAGAACACTTATCTCTGGGTACAAATATCAACGTGCTGACCCTGCATTTGTTAACAGTGAAATTGTTTTTGTTGTCGTTGCAGTGTTATGTGCCATATCTACAGTAGGCAATCCAATACATTTGCACTGGGAAACTGTGCCCCTGAGGCTTGTAAACCTTAAAAATATTCTTTTTCCACATCACTTTAGAAATAAAATCCCAACTTGGAGCAATGGGTACCATATGTTGTATTTAATTTGATGAGTTCTGCCACAAGTGGGGTATGGAATAACCTTTCTGTTCTTCTAGATCCTCTCAATTGGATGGGTTTGATCTGAGAAAAAAAACAACAAGATCCCTTTTTATTTATGGTGGACTTGAAATCTCACAATCCTTTCTTTTGTTGGCAATATTTGTGTGTTTTCAGGCAATTTTTCTTTTCCAGTTGTCAGAGGAATGGACAGAAGGAAAAGGGAGAATAAATGAAAATAAATTTTATTCCCAGCCTGCTGCTCGTCCCTGTGCCTCTCTGAGCAACTCAGGGTTTATTATATTTTGATATGTCTCTAAAATGACAGTTAAAACCTCTGTCTTAGACAGTTCTTTCCAAAAAAGTGGTTCTTTAATGTGTCCTGTGTGTTGTTGAGTGAGGAAAAGGATGTAGGTTTTGAGTGTGGTTTTATGATACACTTTTTGCTAATATTTATGAACCTCCCTTCAATTCCTCCTCCAAAGAAGAACTGAAAATACAGCACACAGAGAGTATTTTGCCCAGTTCTGACAGAGAACTCTGTCTTCACCAGCTGTGTGATGCCTTAACTTTGGAGAGGAGGCAGGAATGGGATTGCAGAGGGAAAGCAGCTCCTCCACAGAGCAGTTCTGCTGGCCCTGGGCCAGGACAGTGGGTTGGACACCTCTGCTCTTGTTGAAAGTACCACAGGGCTCTTTAAAAACAAGTGCTCAGGGATTTGTTGTTTTCATGTTCCATCCAAAAAAGACATCTCCGACAACCCAGGATCCCAAAACACCTGCTGGGGTCTTGGACGTGCATGGAAGAGTTCCATCAACAGCATTTCCTTCAGTTCCTTGGTTTTTCTTGGAAGTATCTCAAGCAGAGTGCATCGACCACGCTTGACCTCCCTTTAGCTGCTCAGTGTAACAAAGCTCCCAGCTCAGCTCCTCTGGCCACAGAGACTTTTCATTCTTTGGGAATTAATTTTAGTCATCTTTCAGGAGTTCTTGGACAGCATTTAAAGAGAGTTCCCTGTACCCACTGCTCTGCAGTTCCAGGCACTGCAGGAACTTCTCCTTTCTCCCCTTGGCTTGTGAATTTTCCAGCTTCTAGGAGCATCTCTCCAAGAGTGGCCACAGGTTGAGCCTTGCCCAGCTCGTACAGTAAAGAGGGAAATTAGTCTAATGCACTGCCTTAACAAAAGGGAGAGTGTGAGCATGAATAATTAATACCACTAGTCTGTGGCAGTGGAATAAAATGAAGTCCCATTTGCTCAGCCTTATTAAAAGAGGGAGAGGGAGAGGGAGAGATGGTAAAGGTCGTTAAGGGACTTGTAACATGGAAAGAATCGCCTCCGAGATGGATAATGTGTTTTCTAATCTCTCTGGTCTTTAACTAAACAGAATGGTGAAGGCACTCTGGCTATTCCTGGCCTGTTGAATTATTAAGCATTCTGGGAGATTGGTTGGCTCCTGGCCAAGAACTTGGACTTTTCATTTGGATGATGTTAATAGGTAACACTTTTTATTCCCTGCCTTGGACCCCGATAACATCTGCAACAGGGTATTTGATGCTTTTGCTACCCTGTGTTCCTCAGGTCCCACTGGGGGCAGGGATCTCGTTAGTGTGTTATCCCAGGACACTTCATTTCACACCCAAATGCTCTTGGTTCACTTACCTTCAGTTGGTACCTATTAGGTCACTGGTCTTGGGTGTCCATTATAGGATTATAAATACCTTTAAAAGGGTAATCCCTTTGCAGGGTGCATTATAGGATTATAAACCTCCCAAAGATCTGATGCTTTATCTGCCCTTTAACACACAGGCCCTTATTTCAAGTCCCTATTGACCAGGTATTTCCATTTTTTCTCCTTGGCCTTTGTAAAGAAAATCCTTCTTGCCTTGAGATATTATAGGAGAGCTCATCAGAGCTTCAGAATTGTCATCAGTGTGCTTTTAAACCCCTGTCTTCAAGAAATTATTATTCAGACTTAGAAAAGCACTCTTGAGTGCTTTTTGCTTCTTTACTTATCAGTTTGTCACGATAACATTTTGGAATTCATTTGCAGACCATGAAATTGCTCAAGACAGGCTGAATTTAGAGATAGACAAGTACTGAATGCTGAAAATCACAGAGAGGCTCTTCCAGTGATGGAGCTAACTGGCTAGAAATACATGTGTGCATGCTAAAATTTAAAATAAATTTTAATTTAACAATCAGCCTTGCTATTGATTGTTAAAATAAACAGTCCTTGGACGAATAAGGACTGGCATGAGAAGAGAAGGAATGGGAGGGGGTAGAACGTGATAAAACAAAAGCTTCTCTCCATATTTGTGGATGTGAATCTTTATTTTTTAGATTCTTAGCTGCAAATGTCTTAAATTGGTGGCCATCTACAAGTTATGTGAGGAGAAATAAGTGATTTTTCAGCTGGTGCTGCCTATGGGTTTTGCCCCAGGGCTGGAATCAAGCCTGCAAAGAGAAGAATATGTAGCATTTGCTCCAATGGAAAAGGGGAGAATCTTTAAATGCAACGTGGAAGCAATTTTTCATTATGGTCTTCCATGGCCATAACTGATTTTTCAAGTATGTATCATATGTTTATGGGATAGATGGGAGCTATGGTCATTTAGATAAATTAATAGTTTATGGATGTTCTCTGGCAGTATTAGCCCCAGGGGACTTTGAGGAAAGCAGCTTTTGGCCCTCTCCCCTCTGGAGTTTTAACATCCAGCTGGGAAGGGTTGGTTCAGAGGCTGATCTGGGAGCTGGAATAGATTGCTCCTGAGCCCATCATTTATTGTTTTTTAAGTTGAATTCAGCACTTTATTGACTTTGTCTTTTGTTCAGAACTTTCCAAGAAGATATTTGGTTGCCAGGCACAGATACTAATTTCCTTTGCACTGCAAACTCTTCGAGGTACCTTTGCCAGAATATCATTATCCCTGGGTTTGGTTAGTGAGCTGTTGGGAGTTGGGCTGCAAGTGAGAACAGGCTGTAAATTGGTCTGTGCCTCAAAGGCTTACATTTCCATGCAGTTTGTAGCAACTTTTTCCGTGGTGGGGGAAGTTTAAATTAATTTTTTAGCAACTTTTATGTCCTGAGTCTTCCTGCAGAGACAGAGTCTTCCTTGCTTTGGGTAAATTGCTTTGTTTTTTTGGGTCTTAAGGATGAAAAATAATGCTAAAGTCTGTTTTTTTTGAGGCAGATAGATTCACAAGGAACTGGTTGGGGGATGATAGTTCTTATCAGCACCTGAGGAAGTTGGATAGGAATGTGTTGATCCTAAAAGGGAGCAGTTAATATGTCTGAATAAAACCCTGCCTGCTCTTTACTTGTGAGAAATGGCAGGTGGAGGAAACCTGTAAATTCTCTGGGTAGTACTCCTGGAGGTTTTTAAAGCCTCACTTTTGTTGCCCAGTCCTCCCTCACAAAATGATCCTTGATCCTCTCCTCTCTTAACTCAACCTTTCAGATCTGTGGAGTTGCACAAAGAGAAAGTAAAAGGCCAGGCAGTATCAGTGTCTCTGATCTGGCTGAAATAATACACACAGGTTGTGTAGTATTTATAATAATCAACTAATTAGAAGTAAAGAATATTGATGTGATGTTGATGTTGCCATGGAAGCCATGAGTTTTTCCTGATATTTTAAGTACCATTAACTCCTTTGATGGTCACAGGTTTCTTTTAATTTAAAGGAGTATCACCATGAAATTTAATAATGTTTATGAAGTTATGTAAGACCAGGTGCAGTGTTGAGCTCCACTGGGCTTTGACCAGCACATTTCTCTGTTTCTAAAAATACTTGCTCTCCTAAATTGAAGAGCCCAAATAGATAAATCTCATCTGGCCCCACAGGAAAGACAGCAAATGTGATTAAACTGATTGCTGCCCAGAGGAGAGGAGGGGGAACAGCTCAGACCTCCCATCCAGTCTCTGGTTGAGTCATCTCGGATGTTGCCTAAAATCAGAGTTATTTTTTTGCCTTTCTCATCTGAGCTGCCACTTCAGATGTGATATTTCTCTTCATCTGTGTGATCTGTACCAGGGCTCTGAGCAGGGCCATGGTCAGTTTTTCCTGCCCTTGAGTGAACCTGCCTGGCACAGTCCATCTGTCTGAGCCTTCTCAGTGCTGGTGCTCTTTACTTTTACTGTTCTTTCAGATGTTAAAGTTGATGAAGGAACTGTTTGCTTTTCCATGGAAGCCTGGAGAGCTGTACCTGTCTGATTCTGGGTGGCATTGGTGGTGCATCCCTAATTTTTGATGCATTCCACTGGCAAGTTTGATTTCCTTCCTTCTGAAGGTGGTGGTGCCCTTCTTAATGGGAATAAATCTGTATCTTGGTTATGTGATAACACATCAAGAAAGTCCTGCAAACCACCTCTGGTGGTAACAACTCTTCTTTGTGCTGCAGCAAAACCTCACCATCACGCTCCTGATAAATTCATCTGGTGTTTTGTTCTCTCTCTGGCAGATTCTTCTTTACAATCTGGAAACGAGTCAGTGCCTGACGAAGGTGGGCAACTCCATAGGCGACTTCACATGTGTCAACCTCCATGACAGCCCTCCCCACATGCTTGTTGCAGGCAATAAGGACAGAAGGTAGGTGCCACCAAGGGCTGGAGCCCATCTCCCATTAGCTGACTTCCTGTCCTGCTGTCCTACATCTGGACCTGCTGGAATTGCTTTCTCCTCTTAATGTTTCAAACGCAGCCGGCGTGAACTTCAGGAACAAAATATTAGGTAATAGTTGGATGTGAGTGTCAGTGTGCTTTGTTTGGGAAAGCTCCATGGGAAGACTTTCTTTATAAGCCATTTGGTGGACACAGTTGGTGCACAGCCCAGCGAGACCACTTGGAATATCTTCCACTTCCCCACCACCACCCGCAAAATTAGTTTGGCATTTAAAAGCTCACTTTCTGATATTAAAAAAATAACCTGAGGGATGAATCATGGAGGATGAGAGGGGCCCGTCTGCCAAATGATGTCAAGAGTGTATTTCAGAACACTGTGATGTCCCTCAGGTGACAAAAAAAAGAGACTTTCATATGAACAGATTCCAGCTTCTATTTAGCTGATTAGCAGCTTTCTCTTTAACTCCTTGGCTTGGGGAGTAGGATTTTCCCAGCACAATATCTGGTGCCAGGAATGGACGCGCTGGGAACAGCCAGTGCGAAAGGATTAAAGTGCTTAAAAAGACCCTTTGAGTCCAATTTTTAGATTTTCTTTTTTTGGCGAGTTGTTTGTGGGGTCTGATCCAGTGCTCCAAAGGAGATGTGGGATGGCAGGGAGCCAGTCCCTAATGGCTCCTGCTTCCTTCCCTCCTCCTTTCCATGCAGGGCACCAGGCTGCAGGTGGTGCTCTGCTGTGGTGCTGGGATCAGATTGGGAGGCGGGTGCTTCCCTCTGCCAAATCCCAGACCTCTGTCCCGCCAGAGCAGCAGCTTGCAAAAATGATTATTTTGTCAAACAGCTATTTTTTTTTTTT
>VYZS01017365.1:1380-25746 GCA_013400695.1 Neodrepanis coruscans
TTAATGAATTTCAGTATCCCTTACTAAAGACTGACCATTATGTGAAATATTAAACTGTAAGACTTTTAACTGATTGTTTAGTTAAACTGTGGATGGTTGTTTAATTTTGAGTTCTGTGGATTGTGTTTAAACAATTCAAGACTATGGTCCCTGATATTGAAATACTGAGTGGTATTGCACAGTTGTCACCTTACTGAATGTGTCCAACAGTTCTTTGAAACTTGATTATTAAGCAAACCCTTGTATAACTTCAGGTGCTAGAATTAAAGATGATCTAACCATTACTGGGGGGTAAGCACACTGCCTCTTTCTGATTCTCTTCCAAAACCTGAAGTTTTGGGGGGTGGAGGGGAAAAAAGGGAGTGATGGAACCTGGCTAGGGGTTAGATATGCATGTCTGCACAACTTTTTCTTGGAGCTTGGAAATAAGAAAAGCCATTTTAATTTAAACCATGACAGATGATAAAAGCTGGTGTTTGTTTTGGCTTGAAGTAATGTAGTCAGTGGTCCAATCAGCAGTTTTTCTGCTTTCAGTCTATGCTCACTGTCAGGTCCTCTGCCATAAATCTGTAAACATCTCCAGAGAAAACACAGCTTTACCAAGTTCCAGTTACCTTTACAGCAGAAAAGAATTAAATCTTGTAGTAACACTAGCGCCAGGCTTTGCAGAGGAATTTCAGGGTTTTTTTATGTAATTTAGATTAGCTTGTGTAACACAGTTTTGAGGGAGTGAGTAGCTTCCCCCCCTCCAATGGATTTATTGGTTGGTGAAAGGCTACTTAGGAGGAATGTGTAGAAGATTCAAATAGCAAGTTAGTGGGAACACATTTGGGAGATGTATTGCATTTTTCAAGTCGAATGTAAGAAATTACAGCCTGTAGCAAACACCACGTGTTTTCTGAACTATGTAGAGCTCTCGGGAGTGAAGTCACCGAATGTGTGGCATTAGAATGAATTAAGACAACAAATTACAGCATGTGTGTTAAGACTGAACTTGTGAGGTGCAAATATCTCTAGATTTTATCAGTTTTGTCCTTCTTTTTAACCTTTCGTTCATGGTAGAATGGTTTCAAGTAGTAGACTGTTATATAGACAAGTCTGTTAACATGAAGCTCCTTGTGATTGATAGAGGAGGTGGTAGAGCCCCACGTCTTTGCTTTCCCTCCTACAGAGATGGAAAGCTTTGAGGTTGTTGATGCTAAGCAACCTCCTGCTAAGCTGCGTTGTAAACATGGTGAACTTTACAAACATGTTAAACAAAAGTGGGACCACCAGCAGCTGCTGTGGAAAGCTGCTCTAAGTTTATTCATCAAAATATGTGCATGTGCTTTTTAAGGCTTCTACTGGAGAGAATGTGCAGAGAAAATCTCTCTGTAATGTTATGGTTGCTTTTTGAGGCTAGTTCATATGTGGCACTTTAAGGAGTTGCTAAATGTAGGCATTTTGATCCTCTTTAGATTTGAAGTAAATATTTAGAGAAGTGATACAAATCGTTGGCCAGAAACGCTGATTTAGGTGGTCGTTAGTCTGAAACAGCATAAGGTATTTCAATGATTTGCTTTTCTAATTGTTGTACCTGAAGGTAGTGGTGAAAAATTACACTTCTGGCCCTAGTGTGGAGTGTGAAAAATATTTT
Source organism: Neodrepanis coruscans (assembly GCA_013400695.1). Classification (NCBI taxonomy): domain Eukaryota; kingdom Metazoa; phylum Chordata; class Aves; order Passeriformes; family Philepittidae; genus Neodrepanis; species Neodrepanis coruscans. Next base: position 3,017 of record VYZS01017365.1, read on the forward strand.
AGGGATCTTGTCAGTCTTTCCAAAAGTAGTAGAACCCCGATCCATATGCCTTGGATTAGTTGTGAATTTACAATATTGTTAGCTTGCTGTAAGATAACCTGAGAGTTTCTTAGGACTTTACCTGGCAGAAGAAATGCTTAAAGATTGGTCACTTTTGTTTATAGTTACTTCAGTTCAAGGCCATGTCCATAAATCCTTTAAACTTTTACAGTTCAGGAATCTGGAGTGCTTAAAATGTAGCCAAAAATGAGCACCTGCTCTTCTCATAGCACAGAGGATGGTTTGGATCTGTGTTACAAATCACAATGACTTCTCTTTCTGGAATCTCACGCTGCTGAATCTGCTACTCCACTGGATGAGGTGGATTGGCCTGCTCCCAGACAAAAGCCTTTATATGCAACTGTCTGAGTTTTATAGGGGGTCCAGAATCAGGCAAGAATGTTTCTCATGTGAGTACTCTGGTTCCTTATGCCTGCTGTGGTTAATGTGTCTGCTTTCTCTGACCTGGCAGTTGTTCTCCATCAGTACATATGTGAACTAACATTCAGGTGAAGATGAGAATTTCTGAAAGTATTACATCGATCTCACCAGTACTGAGTACAGAAAGACGACCACTTCCCTGGTCCTGCTGGCCATACTCTTGCTGGTACAGATGTGGTGGCACTCTGGCTGTGTCTGCTCCCTTTCTGCAGAAGGAAGGCCACTGGCTCCCCCACTCCTTACATGGACAAATATTGTTATCCCTGTAGAAGTGCCAGCTGTTAGCTGTTGGGCAAGAGGTGATCAGATAAATGTGTGAAGTGAGCCTGGTGTAGGAGCAGGAGATCAACTGTCATAAAAGGGTTAATAAAACAAAATATATTCGGAAGGCGTTAACTCCTCCTAATGCCAAGGAAAACTGACTTTATGCATGGCCTTGTGGTTAGTCATCACTGATAAAGTTCAGGTCTGGATTCAAACAAAAATGTTAGCTAATGCTTTTCTGACATCATTTATGTGACAAGATTTTACCTGTGGCATAGCTGTTAGTTGTCACTGACTGGCCTTGCCACATACTATTGTTACAAAACTTAAATGAGCTTATTCCAAATGGGAGATTCTTGAAGTCAGACACCACAAGCCTAGCACTGCCAAAAATTATCTGCACTTATTTAAAGTTGGTTGCCTTGAAAGGGTCAGGAATCTGCTAAACAGGGAATGCATTTATTCACTGGTTTTGGGCATGGATTTTGGAAGTTCATTATCCTCGTGTACCAAAACAATGATAAAAAGAAAAAACCTCAAATGGAATTTAGGAAAAGAATCAAGCTGCAACTGTGGGGACAGGGTAATGTTTCCCGTGTTGCTGCACTGCAGTGACCCCACAGCAGAGCAACAGGCTTTGCCAAAACCTGAAGGCTTAAAATTGTTAAGATGAACTCCTGCTCAAAGCATCTCAGACGATAAATGCAGTGCTTACTACTTTCTAAACGTGACTTTTTCTGCCTTGCTTACCTGTGTCTATTGGAAGGCCAGTTTGCAGGTTTGAAGCAGGTTCTGGGTTTTGCATGGGGGTAAGTAGAGGTGTGTTCAAGGTGTTAATCCCAATGTTTTGTGCATATGTCGTAAGGCTGGAAAACTTTAGAATATTCTTAATACTCAAATATTCTTGTAGAGCTCTAACCATGGAAATGTTTGCATACTACAGATTGGGTGCAGAATGAGGATGGGTTGGAGTAGCCTGTAGCTGGGAAGATAAAGAGCCTTAAATGAGAGGCAGCAGATGTGGAAAGGGCAATGGATTAAAGTACAATGAGAGCTTAATACTCAGCAACAACGTGTGAATGTGTGTTAGTCTTGCTTTCTGCTTGCTGTACTAAAGTTGTAAGGCTGCAGTTATTTTGGAGAGTTTGAGAGACTCCTGTGGATGAAATACGAAGGACAGACCTACACAAAAGCTTAAGTTGCATTAATGTATGTACTATAATTAGTTATGTTCCTCAGCCAGCAAGTAGTATGTAGAACTAAATGTCTTGCCTTGCTACTGGAAAGCAAATACTAGTCTGTTCAGCTACTTCTTCAGCTGGTTCCTGCTGTAGTGACATACACTATGTTTAGTACTCACTTCTCTAGTGACTTTATAAATTACTACATTTTAAAAATGCTTCTAGTGTGAAAGTATTGGAGAAAAAGAGAGAAGTTACCAAGGAAAATACAGGCACTGAAAATGCATGTAGTGACAGTGATAAAACCTCTTGGTTTATTGTCTCTTAGTCCTCGGCACGGATTAAGACATACTGGAGATGGTTTTCACGTCACAAGCTGAACTGAAGAGCAATAGTGCGACGTAAGTACTCTGAATGCCCAGAGATACGTTATGAACCGCCACGAGATGGCACCAGGGGCAGCCCTCCGTACAGTACTTAAGTGCTGCTGTCACCGAGGTCCCTGTAGAGAGTTCAAGTGCCTGTTTTCACAAGCAGTCTAGGAATGAACAACGAGAACCATAACAAAGCTGTTGATCTATAATTAAATGGGGCCATGTGTCAGGGCTATTTCAGAGCAATTTTTTTGCATGAACTTTGTAAAATCAAGATGGTAGTTGGGGAAAAAAACAATGATTTATAAATAGTTCTGAAGAAATCTATGTGAAAAGCAGGAAGGATGCTTGCATTCTAAAGCACTAGATTCATGTTAATTAACAAATTGTACAATATTTTAATTTCTTTATAGTCTGCCAAACTTCTGTATTTGCCAGAAGTACAGGAGACAAAACAAAAATGAGTAGTATTTGTATCATTAGTAACATGTACAATTTGCAGTCAGAAAGTTATGTATAAACACTTCATGTTCAGCTAAGTAATACATCTACATGATGAATACTGTTAGCATGACAAAAATGTAGTCCCTCTCATCTAAGCACGAGTACTGGCATCTCTGAGTAGTGAGGAAATTGCTTGACCATGATGCTGGCCTTTGAAAATGAATCAGCATTGTAATGCTTTTCTTCCTCCTACTGAAGCTTTCTGGTAACACCTGTTGTGACTTTTAAACAGAGAAGAGTTCATGTATGTTGCAGTATTCTCCCTGCAGACTAAAATCTGCCTGGTGTCTGGGAAGGCATCTGTCACCACTAAGTTCTAAGGTCTGAGCTCCACCACTTCTGCCAGGAGCTGCTCTGTCATGATTTCTTCCCAGTATTACTTACAATGTCTTTAGAGTGCTCTGGATGTGCAGATAGGGAACATACACCTGTTTCCCACTTCTAGTACTAGAGCAATTGCTTAGAACCCACGTTTGACTTCCTATTACTGGGACCAAATCTGACTTACTCCTGCAGACTGTTCCTCATACTATTCCAGACAACTGTCCTCTTGTTTGTCTTTCAGGAATTAGGTATGGCTTGCCAGACAAAGAAAATGGGGAACTGTTGTTAGGTGATTTAGTGACAATAGACACAGTACCCAGAGCCTTAACTGCCTCTTGACCAACCACGTTTTTCAGGCCCACGTGAGAAGGTAGAATGAGAAGAGCCAGGAGCAGTAAATGAGTATCAAGGCAGAGGTTACTTTGGAAGACTTAACTCTTACAAATTCACAGGACCTGATAGGCTCCATCTAAGATAGTGAGAGAATCTGCTGATGCCCTCATAAGTTTGCCAGGAGTCCTCCAGGAACATGTTTCTGGGTACATAAAACAGAAGTGGTTGGGAACTGTCCTCATTATTAGAGTCAGTCACAGCTGACCAGCAGGATTGCTTTCTGTGGTAGTGACTGAATTTGGGAATGAGGGAAGAGAAGTGTGTGTGTTTTACTTCAGCTCAACAAGGCTTTCACTGCTTTCTCCCAGCGTATTTTTGTATCAAAGTTGGGATGCTGTGGACTGGGTGGATGGACAATCAGATGGGTAAAACACTTACTGGTGGATTGCGCTCAGAGGATAGTGGTTGGCTTCCAGGTAGAGTTTGGTGATGAGAGGAGTGCTGGATCTAACCTGGCGCTTGTCATCTGAAACATTTTGTCAGCAACCCGAAGGAGAGAGCTAAGTGCACTCTTACCATGTTTGCAGGTGACACCACGTTGGGGAGAACCAGTGGATAAAACTTGGGCATGGAGCTGCTAGAAGAATGGTTCAGCAGGAGCCCATGGAATTTTACAAGGACAAAGGCAAAGCCCCTTTTAAAACCAGGTTTTTAGTTAAAGCAGCTTAGAGCTCCAGCAGAACGGAGTGCCTGTAACAGGCCTGGGAGGAAGGTTTGTGCTCGGGCACACCAGGAAGGATGATGATGCTCAGGACCATGGTGGCTGTCAGGGCAGGCCAGGCCAGGTTTGCAGTGCTGATTCCAGCTCATCAGAGATCCAGAGAAAGGAAAATAGAGACTTGGTGCAGTGGCTTGTGCAGCCAATATGGTTTAGGGCAATAATCAGATACCTCTGTTATATTTTTGAATGTGATAAATGCTGCCTCCCATTACAGAGAAATTGGTTGTTTCTGGGCAAGGAGCAGCTTGTTGAGCAGCATGACAGGGAGGTGAACTTGAAATGGCTTGCAGATCAGGCTCAGATGTTTGAAGTGAACTGTAGATCAAGAATTGTACTTTGTGTGTGGAAGGACAAGGTGCTTTGATCTTTAATTATGGGCTGGTGCCTATGAATGAGAAATCAATATGTTACAAGGCCTGCAGTTTAGTTTCCACCTGGTCACCTGCCAAAAGATTCCACTACTTTACTACCCACATGTGGGTCCTCTGAAATAATGCCCTGCACAAGAGCAGATTTCTGCTATGGTTTTATGGTCTAGTGAGGGATTTTGCAATTCAAAGCTCTTCTCAGCCAGGGCAGGATCAAGTGACTTTTTTTTCCATATCTGGAAATTATATTATTCATTTCAGAACAATGTTGAAAAGCTGGAAAGTGTAATGGAGTGTATGTGTGTTCCAGGGTGAAATCTGTCATTGTTTCTCACAAACCTCCTGAGATATGGTAGGGCTGACAGCTGCAAGCAGATTTGTTGGTGGTTTTTGCCTGCTCTGCTGAAGATGACTTTTTTTTCCCCTTTGAGATGTGATTACCATCTCATTTTTTGTCTTCTGTTAAAGCCAAAGTGGGAACCAAGATGACAAAGTTCCCACTTTCCAGCAGAGGAGGCAGCCTAAAGTATGTGGGCATGTCTCTGGATTTCATTGTAAAATCTCAAATTGACTTTTTTATATTTTTATGTACTTCATGTTCCATTTTCCTAAACTAATCCCAATTTCCTATGACATTTAAGCAACAGTAACTTATAAAATAAGCTTTAAAAATTAATTTTTAAAAAATTTTAACTTTTTCTTTTTTTCCCCTTGTGATTGTAATCTATAAAGCCTGAGGAGCTTTTTTTAATGCTCCTAGTACTGAGTCATGTATAAGATGTATAGTTGCTTTGGGGAAGAAGTTCTTTGTGAGCATGTTGAGACACTAGAATTGGTTGCTCAGGGAAGTTGTGGATGCCCCATCCCTGGAAGTGTTTGAGGCCAGATTGGATGGGGCAGCCTGATCTAGTGGAAGGTGTCTCTGCCCACAGAAGGGGTTTTGAAACGAGATGGTCTTTGAGGCCCCTTCCAATCCAAACCATTCTGTGATTCTATTCTATGATTAAAAATCCCCCTATTAGAAGCTAGTCGATGTCAGGGCAGATGCTGTTGTTCCTGGAGGACCCTGTGATTTGAAGGGTGCTCTGAACTGTCAGTGTCCCACAGGATGGATGGAGGCAGACAGGGCTGAGCACCAGCATCTGCCCTGGCTAGAGACTGTCCTTCGGTCTTAACCTTGCTATTGCTGTGGGATGTCTTCTGTACCCATTTGCCTCCATAACTGTAGCTCTGTCCCTGCAGCAAGGACATTATTCTGCTTAATTCTTCTGGAGAATGGTGTGCAGGAGGCAAGTGCTGTCTGCAAGCTTGCTGGGGAGCACTTGGTACCTGTGGGAGCTCGGGATGTTGAGGGACAGAGCAAGGGACAGCACAGGCACAGTGCTTGGCAGAGTCAGCTGAGTGCATTGTGTCCCTGGGCCTCTGCCATCTTACAAATACACCTGCTGAGTGCACAGCTCTCAGGGTATATTCTTCAACCTGGCTGCAGTGAAATCGTCACACTTTTCTGATGCTTAGATTTTTACTTCTATGCTTTGCTAGGTCATGTGGATTACTGTAGGCAGAGTCATTCTTTTATCTAAAATTCTTAAAAATACATATATTAAAAAAAGAAAACTGTGGTTTAGTTGAACCCGAATTTTTGTTGGTAAAGACAGGAACGTCTTTCATAGATAGGAGGATGCCAGTCCAGAGGGATAAATGCAATATAAAAATCCCCAGTAGATGGGGACTGGAATCGAGCTACTTTTTTTTTATTTAACGAAGAAGAAAGGTAGCTTCTCAGTCCTCTGCAGGAATGATTTCTTCACAACCTGTCTTTGGTGCTGAAGTGTCTGATATGGCTGTTGGATCTGAGTTGTGTTTTGGTATCTGGCATTTCTCTCCTGGCTTCACTCTGCCTCTTGGATAGCATGCCTGAGTATAGTCCAGTGCTGGGAGGGCCTCGTAACTAATAGAAACAAAGCTTTGTGAAATACAAAGCCCTTATGCAGCAAGTAGTGGTGGGTAGAAGCATTGTGTCAATTATCTGTGTCTTTTCCCAGAGAGTGGTGCTGCCAACTGACTCCTGGGGAGCTCAAGGGCTGGCACAAGCTGCTGCAGCCTGAGGGAAACACTGGGAGGCTTCTGGTGGCCAAAAGGACGTGGACATGGTTCAATGGAGCATAAGTGTCTAGAGCTGCTTTGTACCTTCAATTTTTCAATATTTTGATTTTTTATTGATTAACAGAGCAATACCTCAAGGAAGGCCGCTATGCTCTTCCCCCCCACAGTCTCATATTTTATGTACCACCATTTCTGTACATGTGGGAGATATTTCAGAGATGAGTAGAAGATGGAAAGACCAAATGAGTTACTAAGAGATTGCCTTAGCAGTTAGCACTGTACAGATGGATGAAACCCAGCATGCTGTCCTTTCAGTAATATGACCCACGAGGAAGACAGAGCCTGCTAAAATATACAAATCAGCACCCCTGCTGCTACAGACTTCCTCTGGTTTAGTAATGGTAGGATTTTCTGTAGAGCAGATATAGCATACATATAGGATATATAGTAAATATAGTATTTTCTAATTGATTAAAAAGAAGAAAAGTTGAGCTCTTATGACTGCAGTTCCAGTTCCTTATATTTGTAAAGAGAGGACTTTGAAACCACCACTGTGAAGGGCATAGTGAGGTTTCTAAGCACTTCCATGCAGAATATTATTAGAGGGCTGGGTCATCCTGTGGCTGTATAGAACTCGGGGGCGTTGCAGCATTTAGGGTGCTGCAATAGGACTTGGGAGGCTGCAGGCAGTGTGGGTGTCTCTTGGGGTTTCTTGGTTGCTGTTAGGAAAGCTGTGCTCCTTCGTGTTCCTTTCTGCAAGATGTAAATGATGATGCTGGCTTCTTTGCAAAGTGCCTGGAGACTGACAAATGAAGTTGTTTATTATATTGGGAACAGAGTAAAATTATAATGGCTCTTGGAGGGAATTTTTAGAAGTTGCATTATCCTTTGAAAGGAAGATGAAATACAGAATTATGCCAGATGCTCTTAAGGATGTAAATACCCTCTTTTCAGACAAAATCGTTAAGCCAAACTTTCATGAGATTTACTTTAACAGAGTAATATGAGGGCACGTGGAAAAGCAAACGGGCACATTCCTCCTTCCCTGGTTCCCTGCATAAAACATTGTCGTCGAAGGCACTGGCTTACGGGTCCCTAGCACAAGTGCCAGATTGACTGGAGTCACCACTGCTTGTTCTGTTCTGCCACGTGTGAAGGGGTTTCTTGAGGTTTTCCTGCAGCTGTCCTAAAGCATGTCTGGCTGTTGAAGGAAAACACACGTGTTTTGTTCAAACCAGCCTCTCTCTAGAGCTGATGTGCTGGCTGGGTTGCAATAGTCTCCTGCTGGTATCTCATAAACGTCACCCTGGCACTGCCCCCCCGCAGTGTGCTGGAGGCAGTGGGTGTCTCGCATTGTGTGACAGCGGTTTTCTGAAAAAGCCCCTTCTTAAGACAGTGCTTAGGCCAGATCTCCTCTGTCCTCACACTCCCCTCATCTCCTCCTTGCCTAGAGACTGGGCTGGCCAGATTTTGAACTTGGGCATCCCCTCAGGAGGAGGAGGAGGAGAACAACTTTTCTGTAGAAGCGTCAGGGAAAGGGCATTAGTGCCCCACCGTCTCGGGTCACCGCCTGCAGACCGGGGAGCATCGTCCCCTCCAGGCAGCAATCCCGAGGGCTTGGAGAAATCCTTGCTTGCGTAAGCACTAATTAACACTGCTGAAGGACTCGTAATCTCATTGAGGTATTGTTTGGGGTGGTGGCTGGAAAACGACCTGAGCAGTGCTGGTGGAAGCAACTTCGATCCTGCCGGGAAGAAGGGAGATCCTGGGGATTCATCCACTGAGCATGCCTGTGCTGGTGCTGAGATTTTGGAGCAGGAAAGGCAAAGCCATAGTCGTCTGCTCTGGCCAGTCCCTTTCTGGCTGGACAGATGCAGAGACCTGTGCGTGTCTCTACAGAGCTCACCTCTGGGCTGTAATGAAGGGGTAGACTCTACAGCCACAGACACCTGATGATGAAACAGATGGTTTGGTCACAAACATGATGTTTTGCTGGTAAGATTACTGTCTGGGTCTGCCCCAAATGTGCACTTAGAGCATTTCTGGAATACCTAATCTGGAGTTGTTCTATGTAGGGTTCTTGAGTTTCCACTGTTAAACCTGTTAAGCTTCATCCAGTGACTCAGCAGGTAGTTTATCACTTGCTTGCAGCAGGGTATGTGCCAGCATGGAAATGCAGGAACAGCTTGTTTGCTTCAGCCCTGCTGCCAGTTTAATTTCTGTGGTATTTCAAGCTCAAGCCAGTATTCCAGATCACTTTAATTTAGGTGATAAGGTCATTTGTCATATACTAAACACATGGTAAAAAAAAAAGAGGTGGTTTTGTGTTTTCTTGGTGCTCATTTCCAGTCTTTCTCCCAGCTGGCACTGGGATGGGCACTCTGTGAGGCAGCTTCTCAACATTTCTAAGAAGAACTTAAATTCTATTGCTGCTCCAGCATTCGTGTGTTGTAACCTGGAAGCTTAGCCTCTTGCTTCACCCAAATTAAACCTGCCTGCTTTCAGATGTTCCTGTGTCTGCAGTGGTCAGAGGGAATATCTTGAAACAGGGAGCAGATAAGATTCATTTTTGATGTGCATAGATGGGCCCATCCACAAACACATGGTGATGTGTGCCTTGCACTGGGAGCAGAGCGGAATGAATGGCAAAAAAACTATTTGTCTTTTTGACTGAATTCCAGCATGAGTCTCACTTGTGTCTCTTCACATTGCATGAGTTTGTTTCCCAGCTTCCCCAGTGAAGCCTTTTTGAAAATTTCAAGTAATACTGTCAGCAATGCAGGTTTTGAGGTCAGAGGGCAGAAGTGGAGCTGGGAGACTTGCAGAAGCAAGCAACAGCCCAGGAACTGAAGGTACTCACAGCTGAACACAGGCGAAGGCTTCACTGTCAGTCATTAGTGTTTGTTTTGAATTTGTGAAACAAGAATTGAAAAACTCATGAGCAGAAGAGTTGGGGGGTTTTTGCATTCATAGAGTTTATCATCCACGTGTAGGAAGATATTTGTGTACTAGGAGGCTAAATCTGCTGCCCAGAGTATTTTTCTGAGGAGTCTCAAACCCTTGGTTTACCTGCTGCAGAGCACTGGAGACCACACTTGGTTTTACTCTGGAGCATCTTTTCTCCAGGCTGTGTATGAAGGGGTCTCCTGAGGCAGGCACAGGAAAGTTCTCCAGGCACTGCTCTGCCAAAATGGTGTTCTGTTGTATGTGGAGTTTTGGTGTGTTACCCATCTGAAGAGGTTATGTTTGCCATGAGGTTCATCAGGGTCAACCGAAACCCCACCTGCCTCAGCATACTGGGACAAGATAGCTGTGGGTGTATGGCTGTGCTTGCTTTTTCTCTGTGTGAACCACCTGCTCAATGCTTTGGTCCAGGGTAAGTGAGAAGGAGCCTGAGGTGCTGGGGAGCTATGCTTCAGGGGAGGCATGTGGAGAGGAGAGCCCATATTCCAGTAGCCAATCTGTGTTCCTTGTTTTTATTGATGTGACTTGAAGTGTTTGTTTCTCACAGAGGCTTCTCTGGGAGCCATGGTCTCATTAGGGTTATTTTCAGCTACTCCCATGTGGAAAATACTGGCCTGAGTAATCAAAGAGGCAAGTAAATGATCAGGTTTCAGTTTGCCCGTTTACAGTTGTGTCTGTATGAGCACATCAGGTAGGTGGAGGAGATGGACTGTGAGTAACTCCCTGCTTTTCAGTTGGTCCATTTCATCCAGGTAACTCAATGTGGATTATATACAAGATAAATGGGGATGTGAGGCCCATACATAACAGCATCTGTGACAGAGGTCAGGATAACAAACTTGCAGGGTATATGCAGTTACAAGGAGCAAGGCTCAGGTCCAGACATCTTGTCATTCCAAGGAAACCTGGTTGATGTTTTCCCTATTTGAAATAACTGTTGACAAGTATCACCCATATTCAGGAAGGGTTTGATTTGGAATAAAACTTGTACATGAAAAAAGCTCTTGGGCTGGTTCTGGCTATCTTGGCTTAAAGGAATGAAAAGTTTGGCCCATTTACCCTCTGAAAATAGAGGCTGGAAATTAAAAGATTGATGACAGGAATTCATTTACTTGAACTAAGGGAACTGGAGAGTGCACCAACAGGTGGATAACACATCTGTGAATATCTTCGAGGTAGGAATGGGAAGTCTCTCTCTGTTGCCAGGGTGGAATTCTTTTCACTACCAGCCTCGGGAGCTTCAGCCTGAAACCACTCATCAGATACTGTTGTTTGTCCTTATTTATGTATGCTTGGGATTTTTAGTTATTTCTCCTGAGAGTTCTTACACTTAGGAGCTGGTAATGCATCATGTTGCGTAAGACCAGGGCTGGGCGTCCAAGCAGTGAGAGAAAGGGCCAGGAGATTCTAGTACAGGCCAAAGAGCCAAGACAGGTTGAGAAAGTTTGAGAGGATTCCCCCTACCCCCTATGAGCGTATGTAGACATCCTGGGGGCTGACTGTGCTGAGCTGGCATTGCTTCTGGTAGCATCTCTCTTGGTCAAGGTATGGTCAGGTCCTCTGGGCAGCCCATGTTCCTGTTATGGAGATTGAGAAGGGATAACTCCTTAAATTAGAAGTGGAGCATGGAGCAGAGCACAATGCAATAAGCGGAGCTGTGCACAGTGAGGCAGTTCTGAAGCAGTGTCTGGAGAAACAAACCTGTGTCTGGCTGCACCTGACTCTGCAGGCTTCTTTGACCTGGGACTGTCCTCTGAGCCTTGCTCTTTGGTAGGATCCATGAAGGATGCCCCATGCAAAGGGTCATAATCCTGACACTTCACAGCCATGCAAACTTCAAAATTATGTGACACTGGGAAGCTGAGAGCAAGCAAGTATTTTAAGGGGAGATGTGAGAAACCATTGCACAGTTTGAAGACAGAGCTGTAACAAAGCTTCTTGAAAAAGTAGATGTGCTGTGCAAACTCTGCTGAACTTTTCATGAAAGGAAAATCACAAGTTAATTTGAAGGAAGATTTTGTTGGTGGTGATTTTGGTTTGTTTGGTTTTTTGTAAAGTGTTTCAGTTTGAACTGCTGTTGCACAGTTCCTTCATATTTTGGTTATCAGAACTGACCAGAAAATATTCATGGGCAAGAAAGATCTGATTCCCATCAATGGGCAGGTGTGGGCACCTGGAAGCATAACAGCCTTTGTGCTGCCTGCATCTCGCAGAGGTGAGAAATGGGAGACCCACAGATCCTTGGCACAGGCCTTGACACTGAACATTGATGGTCTCCACGAGGGACATGAGGGGAGGAGCCATGAATTGTGGTTTGGCTTTCAGTCCTGCATCTGAGACCTGCACTCAGAAAGAGTCATGATGAGGCTGAAGGGCTGTCACATTGCTGCCCTGGCTCTAGGGCAAACTGGGGCCATGGGCAGTGCAAAAACAACGACTGAAACGGGGTGCGCAAAGTGTTTTTTCTGATGTCTGCATGACCCCTGGAGAAGCCTGTACACCCACCTGTGAGGCTCAGGGACTGCAGCGAGATGTGCAGGAGGATGAGTGGCAAGGCCATGCCCCTGGTGGGGAGATGATCCTGCGGAGCTGCCCGGCCGCAGCCTGCTCCCAGCCTGACCCTGCACACAGGGGTGTGATCGGGGAGATCATATTGGCGAGACCCAGGGACCAGTGGTGGGTGGGAGACTACTGATGTCAGAGCGATGGACCTGTATCTGTGGCAACCAGAATAAATAAATAAATAAGGCGTGTGACCTGGAGCAGGAGACGCACAAGCTGCTGCACTCTTCAGCACAGCCTCACTGAATATCTCTTAAGCAGCTTAGCACCCTTGCTCCAGTTTATTACCTGAGCGTCTTTGTGTCTGCCGGGTGGCTGAGAGCATCCTGCCGCCGGTCCCTCGGCAGGGACCCCAGGAGCCTCCCCCTCCCTTCGTCCCTCCCTCCCTCCTTTTCTCCCTGCCTGCGTTGACAGTGGTTTGCTCCGAGCATCCAGAGCTCGATGCGAAGCCGCTGCTCCGCGGTGAGTATTGGTCCTGCTGCGGAAGGCCAGAGGCGTCTGCCCGGATCCCCACGGCGGGCCCGTCTGCAGAGAGGTGTTTGATTTCCAAGCCCAGCAGCCGGTGCCTGCGGGAGACGAGCAATGCTGGACGTGCTGTAGCCGAGCCGGAGATGGATGGTGTTGGCAGCAACAGGAACATGTCTTACAGTAGATGGAGTTACAACAGGTATCGTCTGTCTTGTTTTGGTTTGTTGTTTTGTTTTTTCCTTCCTGATCTTGTAAAATCATCATACTGTTTATATAAGCCGAGACGGAGAGCCCTCTTCAGGGAAGAAAAACCCTTTAACAGTCTGAAAGACACTTGTGACACTCTGGGTTCCCTGCAACTTGAGCAGCAGCATTTGCTGTTTAGCAGATGTTTGTCTGGAAACGGAGTGGTGGGGGGGGTAGTTTCACCCTGTGGTGGCTGGATTAAGGCTCCCAGCCTTGAATGCGAAGGTTTCCTGGGCTCTCTCCTCTGAGCAGGGCACTGAGATGATCAACTCACTGAGTGATCACCTCAGCAGTCACCCAGACTTCTGAAAGGTGGTCTGTAGGAGCTGCTGCTCAAAGCCCGTACCTACACATTTTCTATAAATATAGGCTAAAGGTTGGGAAATCAAGGCAGCAGGGGTGAAAGAGTGAAATTTTCAAGCAAACACTGTGTACAGCCTGGGTGCCACAGAGCTGAGAGGTCTAAATTTCGTGTCTCACTGAGACAGTTAAAATATTCCCACTGTGTTTCATATCAGTGCATGTGTTTTTCTCTGACGGGAAACAGAAATTTCTTGTAGCATTAATTTTGTTTTTATGTGATTCATGGTTGTGACTGACAGGTTCTTCAAGCCTGGATTAAACATAAAGGGTATAACTTTTTTTTTTTTTTTTACTTTTTGTTCTGTGTAAATATCATACCTGAAATGGAGCTAGAAGCTATGCATAAGCAGTACTAGCATCTCACTGAATCACTGCCACAAACCACCGGGATATCATGAAGAAATGCCCTTGGAAGTGTTTTTTAGTGCTTAAACAGGGATTTGATGTCACTCATGCTCCCTGGATGTGTGGCTGTATATGGTTTATAGGTGCATCTAGAGAGTATCACTCATTTTCAGTGCATTCTTCCTGCCTCAGCAAAACATGTATAGATGCATAAAGTTATGGCAATGGAACTATGTACTCTTTTTTTAAAAAAAAATTCTATGTTTATGTATATATAAAACTGAATTATACAACAAGCTCTGTTTTCATGCATATGTTGTCCCACAAAGAGGATGCTTTCCATCTGATGCCATCCTCAGACGGCAGCAATGAAACTCTGTAGTTTTTAGTCTGTCCCATGCAGCCCAAGTTTGCAGCAGTTTTGATATTCCAACCCTCCAGTAAGCAACACAGAAATTTCACTCAGACTCCTTTTGGATGTTTTCTCCCAAATCGCATTGTGATTTATGTGCTGCTTGCAATCTATTTCTCCAGCTTTCAGTCTTCTTGATTGTGACAGAGAAGTTGTTGATGGCTGTTTATCAGCCTTGCACCCAGGAGCGTGCTGTGCTTGTGTGTCCACCCTGCTTGGCTTTTGTATTTCATCTGAGGGAATAAATGCAACATTTTGGTGCCCAGGCTGGTGGCCTGGTGGCCAGTTTCCAAATTTTGAGATTTTTTCCTAATAAATCCAAGCTCCATGAACTGGTAACATGTCTCCATGTGTGACTTTGGGGCTTGGACTTGAGCAAGAAGATACTGCACGACTTTATGGAAGTTGTGCTCCAATGTTGTGTGTTGTAGGAGCTTTACTAATAAAGTTAAATAACATAATTTGGTCTTTCCTCAAGGGACACCTGTAACCTGTTGGGCAAGAAACACTGATGCTTTTTAAAGCAGGTTTAATGACTCTACCTTATTCACAAGTGTCCTGTGAAACAGCTGGTGATGTTGGGGTCCTTCTTCCTCGCCAGTGGCCACAGAAGTCCCAGCTGCACTTAGGGTGGCAGCTCTGTGACAGAGTGTTTCAGGCACAGTCACATGGGATAGCACTGTGAATAGCCAAGCCCAGTGTGAAAGCTGACAGCTGCTTTTCTGAATGCATATCCAGGTATCCTCTTGGTGTTGGCCTCTGTGAATCAACATTGAAGGTGTAGAGGGACAGGGTCAGTGGAACAGGTGCTGTCTCCCATAAATATGACTGCATCTACAGTTTTTAAAAAAGCTCATCATCAATTAAACCATGTTATGGGAATTAAACAGAGGTTTTGGCCTCTGAGCTTTGTAAGTTTTATAAATGGATTTTTCGTCATGGAAATTAGGGGAGTTGCTATGTCCCTTCTAAACAGCCAAGCACATGTCTTGCAGATAAAAGCACTTATGTGCAGAATGCAGATGTTTTCCCAACATTTGTTGTGTACCTCAGCATTTGGCCCTGTGATTTTGGTCTTTCCTTAGACTTGCTGCCCAAAATATCGATGATCCTCCCTGCAGATAATTTGTGCAATGAAGTGCAAGTCCAAACATTGACTGCAAAGTTCAAGGTGAGGGAACTCTGTGGAATGAGAAGACACTGTTCACCACAGTACACCTCAACTGCTTCCCCTATACTCCCTCTCCCCAACCTAGACCAGTATATACGTGAGAAAGGAACAGGTACAATATGAAAAGCTTCTTAATGATCACGTCGCTTCTTGGCCTTCCTAAAAGGCCAGCCTTATCGTGTGCACGTCTTTGCCTCCCTACCATTTCAGTGCTCTGATAATTTCCTTGTCACTCTGAATGTTGCCAGCCAAAAACAGAGGATAGGCAGCAAGTTAAACAAAAACTGGGGATATTTTGGTGATCCTAGAGACACTTATGACTTCTGTGTTCAGATGGCTAACTTCTAGAGTAAAATAACACTGCTCTCTCACCTTCTGCCTGTGGTGACAAGCTATTTTTGGGACAGTGGCT
The DNA here is from genome assembly GCA_013400695.1 of Neodrepanis coruscans. NCBI lineage: Eukaryota > Metazoa > Chordata > Aves > Passeriformes > Philepittidae > Neodrepanis > Neodrepanis coruscans. Next base: position 18,675 of record VYZS01017365.1, read on the forward strand.
ACTCATTTATGTTCAGTTCCGATTTGGTTTCTTTTCCTCTTGAGCATCATGCTGCCAACTCACCATACCTGTGGTCCCTGGGTGTACAGAAATGCTTGTCTTCTAGAGCTGAGCTGAACCTGCTCTTTTTCATGCTCTCAGTGTTCAGTGCTGGGGCAGGTTTTGGCAGCTGGGCTGTTGCTCATCAGAAATCTTGCTGTCTCTCCCCAGCTCTGTCATGAAGCCAGGCAGTGCCTCACTCTGGGAGATGCTGCACAGGGATTAGCAGAGTGTTTCCCTATCAATCTCTTCAGAAAATGTTCATCCATCTCAGTTCACTGATTTCAAATGCCATCCGTGTGGGTTTAAGAGCCTCCATGTACTAATCCCTTTGGGTTTGAGGCACTCCTGCTGGAGTTCATGGTCTGTAAACACAGAATTGTACTTTTAAGGGGCTCTACTCTGTGCTGTGGCAGTTAGTTGCTGGTGGTACCCAGCACTGACCAGGTAGGACGTAAATGCTGTGTGAAGTTGACTTCCCCCAGGCAACTAGTAGCTGAGCAGTTACTGAAAACATCTAGTGTCAGGAGTAAAGTGAGCGGTAGAAGATGGGATATTCAGAAACCTCTTCATGCTGGTGCCCTCTGGAAATAGAGGTGGTGAGTGGATGTTTTACCTGTCATACCCAGGTAGAAATGAAAGCTGAGAGAGAAGAGCTATTAATATGATAGAAAGGTAAAAATGGAGAATAGGTTCTGGCTGCTGTAAAACTGGAAAACCATTCTCGTGAACTGGGCCACTTGAGTCCCTTGTAGCACTCACAGCAGCTGGAAAACATATTGACAAATAATTAACCCTCAACACCACTGCCCAAATTTGACCACTGAAGATCAAAATGGTGCTCATGAAAACTTGAGGGAGCTCTGATGCCATGGATGTAGTTGAATTCAAGCTCTGGGAAGGCACAATTTGGGAAACTGTGCAGAATTCAGCCAACCCAAGACACAGGAGACCAGTTTGAAATCAATTATATGGACAAGTACTGAAGACTGAGAGTCTGCAGTCTGTGCAAGGAAAAACTGTGAAAGGAAGCAGTGATTCTGTGTGATTTTGCAAGGTTTTTCATGTGTCAGTGGACTATGCATACCTTTGATAAGGAGGGTAACAACTGAAGGGCTAGTCCAGAGTTATTTCCTCAGGAGCAGTAGGACGTTTTGCAGCAGAAGGAATGGGTAACTTTACAATAAACCCGTGCATGAACAAAGATGGTAGTGTTGTTTTTCTTTTTTTTTTTACAAAAAACTTCACCAAACCAAAAAGGCACAACGTAATATCATCTGTGGCATCAGTAAAAGCAGTTTTGTCCCTCTTTTCTCACACTTCTTCCTGAGACCAATACATTAATAGTTTTCCTTTGTACTTTTTTTTTTAATTTCTTTCCTGAAGGGCCTTAGTGCAGCCATACTAGGTTCATTAATTACCATGGATTGTTATAGGTTTTTATCCACTAGCATTTGGAGGTATATTTTGGGAAGCCTACTTTCAGGATGTTTCAACTGTTGGAGACAGCTTGAAACTTTTTTCTTTTGATACAGATCTTTGGTCTATTCTGGGTATCAGTGTTGTTTGTGACTTCCTTTTGAAGCTGCTATTTCTGCTTTTTCTTTTTTTATGGTATGTTGAAAAGCTGTGAGGGTGTATTTGGGTCATGATGTTTGAGGGGTTTGATCTTAGGTCTTTGTTTTTGGAGGTTTTGAACTCCTCTGCCTTGATTTTTCTGGGACACGCTCTTGCCAATGAGTAAATAGGGGTTGGCCTCCAAACTTCATCCAAAAAAGTTGTCCTAAGGAAACAACTTCTCTTCTTTCAAGTAAAATCCTGAAGTATGTACAGGTCTTACCTTCCCAGGCTTCCTGCAGCAAGTGCACTTCGACTACAACAGAAAGCAGCTCCTCTCTCCGTTTTCAGCAAAGCCACCCTTCTCTCCTCTGTCTTCAGGTGTTTCCTCCTGGTGTAGGTACCTTTATGGCTATAGTTACTGGACAAAGCACCTGGGGGGACAAAAAGTGGAAGTCCTTCTATGAGACAAAAGGAGGGGTAGAATCAGCCAGCCCTCAAGGAAAGCCAGAAAAAAACATTAATGTAACAAAGACATAAATCCTTATAAGTTTATAGAAGTTGTGCATTTTGTTTGCTGGAGAGAAATTCTTTATTTTTCTTTCATAATAAAGTGTCTTAATTTCAATTCCTTAGGAGAACCTAGTTTGGGAATGATGTTATCTTGCTCAAGTTAAGATGCTAGGAATGATCTGCAGGTGTGTGTTCATGTGCATTTTCCCATGCTCAGGATGAACGTTTCATGTTGGTTTGTAGCACATCTTTGAAGTATATGAATTCTCCAGAGACTGCACAGTGGCTTTTGACAGCCTGGCAGGCAGGTGTGGAAGAGAAAACCTCAGCTCTCACTTCACTGAAGAAAAAATTTCAAAACTGCTTAAAAAAAAATATTTTTTAAAATATTTTGAGAAAATATTTTAAATCTACTTGGCCCGGGTACAGCATTACAAGCCTAACAAATGCAAGAATTTCTTCACTGAAAGGATTGCAAGCACTGGAAGATGCTGCCCAGGGAAGTGTCTGAATCCCCACCCCCGAAGTATTTAAAAGATGTGTAAATGTCACACGTAGGGACATGTTTTATTGCTGGGCTGGGCAGTGCTGGGTTAATTGTTGAGGCCATTTTCAACATAAAGTGGTCTATGGTTGGTGCTTAAAGCAGTAAATATGGGCAGCAGCTCAGCAGGAGTAAGGTTTTAAAGAAAGTCGGTATTAAAACCAATCATCAGTTAATCCATAGTACATAACATATTAGTTAAGAATTTACAGTAAGAAAGAGAGAATCACTGAAGAGATTTAACTCAGCTTGCAATAAAAATAGACACAAAATTAAACATCTTTTGTCAGTACATTTATAGGCCACTATAAAATTTCTAAGGCCCCTGTAAAGTTTTATGGTTAAAACCTGCATTCAAGTTATCTCTTAAACCATAAAGACAACTCAAGCGTTTCTTCAGGATAGAAGGGGCAATGGGAAACCAGCATAACTGGCCGTGAAGAGAATGGCATATGATATGCCACGAGAAATCCTGCTCTGACATCTCGTATCAGCACTTTCCTCTTTCTTTGTTCCGTGGTCCCATTGCGTGCTGAATGTCTTTTGTTACCATGTCTAAAAGACACAATAAGTGCCTCATCTTCAGAGCTGGGGCACACAATTGTCAGTCTCTCCTGTGCACAATACAGGGAAGATCAAACATTGCAGCTCTGAGCTATCAGATGCTCTTTGTGCTCTTGCTGCAGCTTCCAGCATTAGATTACATCTCAAAGAAAAATCAACCACCTCGCTCATGATCTGCATGATAATAAAAAGTAAAACTTTTCTTTCTCCAATATATTATTAGTGTAAATGTCACTACTAATGGAAGTCTGAGGAATAATGTTCATGGCTGAACACCAACAGAAAGAGTTTTCCCCTTCAGAAATGAATCAGGACAGAAGAGCCATCCTGGCTTTTAGCACGTGGCAGGTGCTGGACATGCAACCGGCTGTTGCATGTATCTCTGGAAGGCTGATGGGGTTTGGAGAAGCTTGTTCACCCTTGATTTTAGGGTACGTTGCTGCAAGAAGAGAAAACTCGTATTCAGTTCATTCTGTTCTCTGCAAAGGCCAAAGCTGATCTTTTTTTTGCTATGCAAAAGCAGTTAGGCTCCCTCGTTTCACACCAATTATCATGCCAGTGGGATGAAACAATTTCCCCTTCCACTCATGTTCATCAAATTAACAAGTATCTCTTCTGATCTGTATGTCCATAACTGTCACTTTCTAGAGAAGTCTGAAACAGGTGCTCTTTGCAGCACCCTGCAAGCCCTTTGCCTTTGGCTTTGTGTTCCTGGCTGGTGGGAAGTGCAGCCCTTCCTGCAGACCTGGGGTACTGCCCGTCTCAGAGACATCCCAGTAAGTGGAGCCTGCGAGGACGAGGGCTCACTTCTCACATGGAAGGGGCTCTCCGGTGCCCTGGACAACCATAAGTGCCCCACACCAGCAAATAACAAATAAGCCTGTTGAGTTTTGTTTATTCCTGTGCCTGTGAAAAATTAGTGTATCACAAGCCTTTGAGATGACTGGGCTGAGTTCTGCCAACAGAACCCGTATTTGTAGAACAGAAGGATGTTAGTTGACACTTGGATATATCTGAAGTGCTTGAATGCTGAAGTCAAAAACAGGGGAAAATTCCAGGACTGGTATGAAAACAAAGATGGTCCCAGAGGAATGCTGTTCTTTGAAGTGTAAAATGTCAACAAAGACATTTGTTGACAACAAGATCAATTTCAAAAGTATTTTTTGAGTTGCAGTTTGCCTCTAGAAGTCTAATGCATAGATTATCATCCAGGTAAGTCGCTTTACTTGAAAAAAAAAAAAAATATTTCCTTGCTTTTATAATTTTCCTGTGTTGTGTCTTTGATTCCTTTTATCCAGCTGGGGCAATGGTATGTTACAGTTGTGTTATGCTGACAAACTGCCACGGCTGTGTCAAATATGCCAACTTGTTGGTCGGGTAAATGTGTCACTTCAAATTCCTCCACCAATTTGTGGGTCCTTAGGGAGACGAGAAGTGTGGCAATAATCTTCTAGTCATACTTAGATGCTGTTATTCCAGAGACAGTGCTCTTCTGTTTCAGAAACAGTCCAGTTTTTTGTTGTCTTTTTTTTTTTTTTAAATATCGCCATTTCACACACCAGCAGCACCCTCTTCATGCTGTGCATTTTTGCTGCCTGGGAACACAAACGGCTGTTTTGGAGGGTGGAACAGTTCCTCACAGCCCCTACAGTCTCTGACGTTGATATTAATGTTATACTATTGATTTGTTCTTGGGTAATCGTGTGCAAGCTTATCTAGATTTGCTCTAGTCTTTGTAGAGTTTGCTGGCAATCCTTTAAAACATATTTCCTGAAGTTAAACTTTTCCATCTTTAAAATCATACTGAAAAATCCTATTCAAACATCTGCTGAGACTCCTGAAGTATCAAAGCCAATTCCTTAATGTGCTTAGTGTGACTTTGCTGTGCATACTTTTGCAGGTTACTTTGCAGGATCTAAAATCCTTCCAAAACTCCAGAAATTTGCCTGATGGGTGAATGATGCTTCCAGAGAGCTGGGCAAGCTCTGCTTTCTGATTAAGGCTGTGTAAAGAAGTCATCCAGAGGGACTCGACAGGGGATATCAATCAGGTAGCCAGTCCATGAGAGGCTGGCTCCACATTGACTGTTTTGCCTATCTGCAGGAGGCTTAGGTTCCTAAAATGAAAATACTATTTTATTTTATTCTTCTCTTGAATTTTTTCTTTTTTTTTAATGCAGTCCCTCCATCTTATTTCCTTACATCTTAGTGCTCTGCTTTTTAATATAATTTAGCTAGTTTTAGGAAGAATAATGAAACTCAGGCTTCGTAACAGGTCTAGTAGTTTTGAACCAGTTTTCATAATGAAGTTATCATCTGCATCATGAAACAGTGCACTCAGACCTGAAAAGACTTTTTGGTAGGAAGATGCAAATAAATCAGAAAGAGGAAAAGAAGAGAGGGGCCAGTATAGAAACTGGGATCTGTTTGTTATTAAAATTCTAGAGCAAGTGTCTTGATTTTCATGTACATGTGGAGCAATGTTGGCAACCAAAAATGACATGTGGGGTCAGTGGATTTGGTTGATTTTAATGAGGTGGGTCTAAGTAAATCTCAGAAAAGCTAACTTACACTGCAGATTTCTGGAGGGGAAAAAAAGTCTTTTAAATAATGAATAGCTGATAGCCTTGTCTTACTAGCAATAGGTGAGTAATAGGTAAATAGTGAGAGGGAGCTGGGAAGCAATGGGACTGGAGCTAGGCTCCACCATACTGTGTGAACAGAAGATCTGAGGGTTTGGGAGTAAGCTTTCCTTGCATGACATACTGTGCTTCAGCACTCATAGGTAAGTGTCATCTTCTCTTACAAGCTGTGATTTTGCCTGGGATGCTGAAGGCTGCTGTGGTTTTCTTCCCACATGTGTTCTTCAGTGCACACAGGTATTCTGCCACATTTTTCCAGTTAGTGCATCTCACCCACGTCACAACCACCTCAAATTTCACTCCTTTCACCTTCAGCATGTGCCATATAAACTTCTTTTTTCTCTCTGCCATGCTTTATTTCTCTTCTTGCCTTCCTAGAAAACCCTTGAATGTATTAATTAGTGAGGATTCTGAAATTCAGTTTGGGCCGCTCACGCAAGAAGCATGGGAGCCAATCTGGGCTATGAACCCAGGTTGAGGCCAAAGCCAAGTTAATCCTCTTACTGTGATTAGCAGAAGAACAGAAGGGTTGTAAGGAGGGACTTGACTTGAGGAGTACGGGATGTTGAATACTACAGTCAAAGATGGTCATATCAGACTCTGGGCTATTTTCATTCATCCTTTTGCAAATGTAAAAAATTCCTGAAGCAATGAGTGTACTCAGATCCAAGGCAATTTACTTATGCCTGGAATATACGTATGTATATGTCAAGAAAAGGAACTTGGAACTAAAAAATTAGAACTAACTTTAAATCAGAGCTGAAAATTAAAGTTCTAGACTTATTTAAAGCCAGAGGTTTCTCTCATACTGTCCACTTGTATTTGGAAGGAATTGTATCACACAAATGTTATTTTCTTTCTCTAATGAAAAATAATGGGCAACCATACAATATTATACTGCTTTATTCGATGTCTGAATTATACTTTATGTGGAAGTGCACTCCTCCCATCACCTCCTGGTGCAGGTGGGCTGCTCTTTGTAAGAGAGCTGAGGCTAAGCCACAGCTATTTATATTCGTAATTTTTGGAGCTTCTAGAGTTGAGCTTCAACCTGACTACAGGGCTTATTAAATGCATCATCTCAAATATGGTATCATTAAGTGCAAATACACTGCTTTTTGCTTGTGAAGCTGAGAAGGAAGGTGGTGATATTTTCCTGATATTTACTCTCTCCCCTGGGCATCAGCTCTTGGCTGCCAATAAGGCAAAAGGCC
>VYZS01017367.1:2922-20383 GCA_013400695.1 Neodrepanis coruscans
AAGGGAAGGGGTCCATGTTTATTTACTACCAGTCCCCAGGGAAATAAATCAATAAATAAACAGAGAAGCTCAGAGCATCTGTCTGAACAGCTTGCCTTGCAGAATTGTTTTAACATATGTGGTTGGCTTACCTAACAAAACAGGATTTATACAAAGAGAAGGGACCTCAACCTGGTTTTACCTGCACAAAGTTTCCACTAATAAGACGTCACTGACACCCATGTAATGGATCTGGAAATTTTAGTGACCCCAGACCTGGCTCAGAACAAGCTGCTCTTGGACATGTATTCTTTAACAGATACTGGGAACTCCAGGCCTACACCTGTTCTCTTTAAAGTTTGTGTGCTTCTGCTAAAAAATGAAAGTATTGCAAAGCCTCTCAGGACAGGGGAGTAAGGCCAGGCAGTGTGAACACATATCCAATTCCCTGGAACACCAGAGCCCATGCAAACACCAGGTGCTCCAGACTGCAGGGCCCAAGGCTACCAAGGATCTCCCTGTTGCTGTAGGTAGAGGCATAGCCACAAATCTTGCCCACTTTTCAGGCCATCCCATCTCTCCATGGTCAAAAGACCAAATTAATTCTGTTTTCCATGCTGTGACCACAACCTCTAGTGAGCAACTGAGGCAGACAAGATAGTGGACATGTTTGACTTTCATGAAAAACAGTCAATCCAGCAGATACAAATAAATTACATACACATTAAACATCCTTGCATGCTGGACCATTCAAGACAAAAGACTGTACACTTTTTGTCAATTGTAATCAAAGAGATTCACGACATAGAAGTGAATATTTACAACTAGCAGCCTAACAAATGCAAATGAATGCAAACTGGAGGCAGAAATTACAGATGTTCTTTACATGCAGCAACTATAAGTAACACTTTCATAAGATCCTAGTGCAGACCACAAAAATCTAATATACATAGAATACTATTTTCAACTTCTTTATCTATTTTATCTTCTCTTTTTCATAAGAAAGAGATATGCATCATGCTGTCTCCCTGCTACACCATATCAGCGCAGGAACCCATTTTCATTTTCCACTGCATCTGACAAAGAAGCAGAGAGATCAAACTTCATTTCATTCGTACAAGTTTCATGAGAAGCTGTGACTAGACAAGGGGAGAACAATCTAAATTAGTGCCTCATTAAGTAAAAATGTGAGGTTAGCTGTCATTTATTCCCAGTTGCTCTCTGATTGGGCCACTCAGCATACATATAGCTCAGAAACAGCCTCAGCAAGACCAGTCCTCCTCCTCTCTGATAATTAAGAGATATGGAGGAGACTTGCAGGGTGATTAGGAAAGATCCGTGGAAAAAAGGAGGTGTTGCAATGGGAGATGAGAACAAGGGATGCCAAATGTGAAACTGGAATTATTGCAAAGATACGGTGCTGGGGGCACAGGACACAAAGCTTCACTGGTTTCTCTGCTCCTGAAAAGGTTGTTATTTTTAGTACTTATGGCTGAATTCAAAGCCAATTGAACTCAGAGAGAAGATTTCCATTGAACTATTTTTGTGGGGATGGGACAAAATATAATTAGTTCTCATAACTACTCTTCTGAATTTAACAAGAGTAATTGATGACACTTCATTCTATCTCAGCTATGTACATCTCTCACAAGAATAGTACACACACCCCATATACTGAAATACTTTTATATTTCTACAAGAAAAGCCAGTAGAGGAAAAAGATGGAGAAACAACTAGAGTGAAGACTCATAAAAAGACTGTACTTCTGCAAAACCGCAGTCCAATTTTGATTTGGCAGATCGCTTCACCTATAGAAAAGGCATCTGGTGCTGAATTTCAGTGAGATGTCAGTATTATGTGAAGTCACATTTGTAGATGGATTGCTGTTTGGTTTTGTGTAAATGCTACTTTTTCTTTCACAGAAAACTAGCATTTAATTTCTGTTATTGAGATTTCTGGTGAAATGCATGTTTTGGTGTAAGGGCTGAGGTTATGACACAAGACATTTAACCACTACTTACAAAATATATATTAGACTCTACATAGCTCAATAACGAGTCAGAAAACAAGTCTTATCCTAAACTAATTATTTCCACACAGCTAAAGACTCATTTTTTATCAACATATTACTAGGTAAGCAAATTATTGCCTGTCTGCAGTGAAAAATGTTTTTATAGCAGAAATTTTAAGTTATGGATAAAAATAAACTCAGAAAAAATCTTAGGGAAATGCTAAGAAAATTCAGAGATAATTGCATTTAAGACTCATTATTAAACATTAATTAAGCCAACCAGGAATACTTCTCATCACATTTATTTAATATTGCAATTTCAGGCTAACTGAAAAAAATCAGAAGCCACAGAAGGGGCCCATCTGTAAAATGTAATAATTCTCTAAAGATGCTCGGCTACCTCTTCCGATGATTTCATCATTTACTATTTTAAATATCATGGTCTTTTTTGTCATCTAGTCAAAATCATGACAGGTACTATTCATAGTTTAGTTGTAATAAAAGGCAAATGTATGGTAGATATTTAATGATTTTTCCATAACATCTTTAAAAAAAAAAAAAGGTAAGAAATGCTGGAAAAATAACTGGAGTGTATTTTGCTGTTGAAAGCAAATATATTTTTGTCTCTCTCGCTCTTAAAGAGTTGTGTTTCCAATAACTTGTTTTAATCAGATTAAAATTATAGTGGAATTTCAGACAAATTAACAGGCTGTTGAAAAGACAGTGGAGAATACACTTGAAAACTTTTGGATATTGACAGCTGGCCAGACGAGGAAGGAAATAGATTTACTTTTTTAAGTTAGCTTCTTGCCACCTCTTTCCTATGGATTCTTGAGATCTAAAAATGCTGATGTTTTATGAATTTGTGCAGTTAAGATTTAATTCTTTCACATTGGATTAGAACAGAGGAGGGGACTGACTAAAATGACAAAACTTCAATACTATTTTCAGATCCTTAAAGAATAATTTAATTCTTTTATTTAGCATGAACAGTATTTTACTACCTTCTTGGACGGAGTGATTTGTGAGCAGTGCAATGGAAGTCTGTTTTTCATAGAGTGACATCTTACAGTCCTCACCCCCTTTCACCTTAACACCCCTTTTAATGTCCTGAATTTCTTCCAGGGTCATTAAACACATCCCAGTACTTTCAGCTCTCCAGGTCACTGACCTGCAGCTTCACTGGGAGGCATTACATGACAGGGCTTCTCCCACACTAAGTACATGCTGGATGGCCCACAGATACAGGCCTGCTATTTGGCCAGGTGGCAGGCCGGAGACGTTGAAGCCATAGCCTTCTGTTCAGCAGTCAGACTGACTGATAACTGTCTGCTTCCTACAAGAAGTTCTAGATACCCACTTAGTTTTCCAGTTATTGAAATTGTCTGATGGGTTCAAAAAGCTACCTGGAGGTATGGAGAAAGAAAGGACAACAGAATAAAAAATAAACAGGCATGATTGGGTAAGATAAGATCATTCTTACAGATTAGTCTTTTAAAGTATGAGTAAGAACTCCCAAGCATCACAAGTATTGTAGAACTAACTGCTTAGGGTTGAAGAGACTAACTTGAAATAACAGCCTGAAGGAGAGGTATGCTTTGCCTAAATAGCAGAATTATGGTCTTACTGATAAGGGATGTGAGCTAGAGAAGAAGTATGTGAAGCTACAGACACACCATGAACTGAATTTTTTAGAGTGTACACAGAAATACTGGGTTGGCTACGTATAATTGAGATCTTCTGTTTTCCATGTTTCTACAATTATAAATATTACTAGCAGATGGCAACTAAACTGCGGGTACATGAACAATGTCCGTCCCTGATAGTTTTGGCTTTTGGACAAATTTCTAAAATTGCACATCCAAAATACAGACAGATCAGGACTGTGCCTACCAGCATGTCCCCAGAGATGTGTCCATGGACAGCCTGGGACTTCCAAAATAAAAGCCAGGACATGGTAACGTTGGCCAGCATGTAGCTGACCACAGGCTACCTCATCTCACATAGATAGTGCTGTGTGAGAGCAGCCACATATGGCACCAACACTCAAAGGGCTGCCATCACCTGGGCTTCCCGAGGCCACGCAAGAAATCAGATCTTACCTGAAAACACTCTTAATGGCTGTATTTGACTTTTAGTTGTACTTTAGCTTTATCATTAATGTTTACTTTCATGACAATTGTGAACTATCTTGAAATGTTTAAGTAAAATACCTTAACATGTTAGAACATCACACAAGTCAAGTCTCAATCTCAAGAAAGCTTGAAAAAACCTTGACTTGTGCCTGGACTGTTTCTGCAGAACTCATAAATTTGTTATGCCAACAACAGAGCTAGAGGCAGGAAAGACTTCCTTTTCTCAGTTCATCTGTATCTTTGAACTTCTATTCAGTGATTTTTTCTTTAACTTCTATCAACTATGTCTACAGTCCTTCTCTACTGTCTATTAGTGTGGATGATTCTCGATAGTCATTACACATTTATGCTAAACGTTAATCACAGGCCTTGAGATTTCTCAATTAGCCTAGGAGATCAAAATATGTAATTTCTGTTTATTTTACCAGGCATTGTGCATCAAAATCCCCCAAGGTGGCTTTGACTATGTCAACAAATACTGTATTTGTGATTTAATATAAATATGGAATGACTATGGAGAACTGTAGAAAAATCTCTGCCTTCATCTGTAATGTCCTACTGTATTTTGGTTTTTAATTTGTGCTCCTCTGACCAATTACTTTTATCAAGTACGTTGCAAAACACGCTGCAATATAACAGCATAGTCCAAACACGGATAAAGCTAATAAAGAAAAACCTGCTATCAACAGCAAATGTTATCAGTATTAGATTCCTGCAGTTAATACAGCAGCCTACATGTTAATTGTACAGCTCTGTCCTGAAGAGGCAGTCCCAAAGCACTTAGTAAATTACACTCTGAAACTGCTTCTGCCTCTGAAACAGAAGCGCTGGAGCATCCTCTGCCATTTGAGTAGGGTCAAAATTCAGCCCTAAGGCAGTATGGGAATAGTGCAGTGAATTGGAGCTGCTTATCTCTGCAGGCCTGGACCAAAATTACTAGATTAGTAATGGGGGGCAAGGGGGGTGGGGGGAACTTTTGTGATGATCTCATTTTAGTGCACAGAAGCTTTTTGACTAACTCACAGAAAGCAAGTGTCCTAGTTTCCTCTAACTGTCCTGTTCTGATTATCTACCGGATTACAGGTCACACTGATTCTTTACCTGGGACTTTGATTCAGTATTTGCTTTGGAGCCAAAGGGAGAGTTAAACCTTCTGGCTTTTGGGTTGGGTTTTTTGGGTTGGGTTTTATTTTTTTGGGTTTTTTTGTATCCTTGCCTATTTGTTCTTCTATTAGAGGAGAAACACAGTTAAAAGATCCCCATACCAAGCAATTCATGATTAACTATTGCAATGTGCTGGCTTCTGCAAGGATGATGAACACTCAAGAATGACTTAAAGTTATAGTCATCAAGATTTTCTCAATGTGGGAATACTTTGTCTAATTACAAGAACGTCAAGACAAGTTTGAAGCCAGTCCCACACTATCTATGCCCTCTTCATTTCTAACATGAAGTCCTGGGAGAATTTTCCCTTAGACAACAGTGAAAGCAGGACCAAGTTTCTCTAAGACGAATAAATGAGTGTGCAACTCTTGGCATCCTTTGTAGAGTGCAGTCCTACAACTGTTCATATAAACTGCTGTGGCCACAGGCTTCCGCCTACATACATAGAAAGCATGCTGGAGACCAGGATAAGTTTTGCTTACAGCATAGACAGTCATCTTTCTCCTAGTTCCAATCTGGAACAAGTCATTTTGCTTGAAATCAGAAACTGATTTGCATCTCCACTTTGTGTCTTCTTATAGCAAGGAATTGATGGGTGTGCTTGTGAATCAGAATGTTGGGAGGATTCTTTTTTTTTCATTTTTTTTCTGATGAAATCATAAATAATTGTTCTCCTCCACAAAGAAGAATCAACCTACGTTTCCCAAGCACTTATAAAATGGTTTTTCCAGATTCCACTGCATAGCTGAATTTTGAAAAGTTCTTAATATCTCTAGCTATAGGAAAAACATATAAATAGAGGGTTTCTGACTTTATTTTTCATTTTCTAAGAGCTACAGTTGGAGTATTTCTTTGAAACAGCTTTCAGAAGATCACCATCAAGAAAGCATCCAAAACGAAAATAAGGAATAAGGATACCTTGCTATATGCTTCAGGGAAACAATTTCTAATTATTTTAACAAATTTCAAACTCAGACATCCTTCTGAGAGTCACTATATTAGCCTACTCACTAGGAAAGCCTGTGCCAGCCAGCAGCATGCACTGAGTCTCACTGTTGCAGTCTTGCACTATTGCATCCAACCTGTACCCATCAGGTAAAAGGGAAGGTACAGGACCTCCGCATCGCAGATGCAGGGGCAGGGAGCACCACAGCCCCGATTGTGCTAAACCCAGCTCAGAGCACTCAGCAGCTATAGACCTGATCTGTGCTCTTTGTGACCCTCAAGTCTTCCTGCAACAGCACTGCAGGCACAAAGAACTGATATAAGGGAGTAAATTTGAACAGGAGAGAAAAACATTCCCTTCCCCGACCACCAGCACATTAGGATGAAACGCAAAGCCCGCATGTTTTGTTCAGCTGCTTTGCACCACATGGAGTCAAGGTTTCTGATTTCCTTAAAAAACCCACAGGAAAAATTCAAATGCAATTGGCAACTCACCCGAAGTGGCTGGCTAAACTCATGGAAACACAGAAGAGGAAGAAGTTCTTGATCATGATAAAGTCAGAGACCATCCCATTGTCCATTCCAGAGGAGAAAAGGAGCACAGGTGGTTGCTTTGGTGAAGGTGCAGCTGTTCACTTTGTTCTTATGCTAGAACAGTATAAAAAAATTGATAAATTATTGTAAAGACAAACAGCAGGATAGCCGAGTTCAGTTAACACCGCATCTTCCGCTATCTGCGTTTTTCAGAAACTTATCTAGGCTTATGTAAACATCAGCTGTTTATGTAAAGTTGTATGTCTTCAAGGACATGTTTTACCTTCTGCTGACAGTAAACTGCAAAACAGGAAAATGTCTTTGTGGCCCAGTTTTCCCTTAAATTCATCTGTTGTGTAAGTAACTAAAGAAATAGACACCATTTCCAAATGCCAGTTTCAACCCTTTACCTATGTCAACAACTTCCACATGCCTGCAAACCCAGGATGGTTAGCAGCCTCCGCATCCTTTCCTTCCATCGCAATTTTTTCCCATTAAATACCCGGTTTCCCCTTCCAAAATCCCAGTTGAAATGCCAAGAAACACCTACTGCTTCTTGGAATTCATGCTGCTGATGCACGGCTTAGCAAAAGGAGGGTGGGTTGTTGTTGAGGGGGGGGGGAGAGGGTAAAAAGTGACCTTCCTCTCAAAGGCATATAAACCTCACGCTAGCATGAAGAATGACAGTAATGTAGCTGCTCCAGTGAATGCCTCTTTTTGGATACCTGCCTCAGCGACCAGATCACCAATTTCAGCATTATGCACTAACGTTTTCCTCTGTGCCCTATTAAAAAAACAACAACAAAAAAACCCCAACCAAACAAAAAAACCCTACCACAAACAAACAAAAAACCCTCCATAAGCCAAAACCACAACAAACCCCTCCAAGCCCTCACAAATAAAGCCCAAACAAAACAAAACAAAAAAAAAGAAACACCCCCAAACAAACAAAAAAAAACAAAAAAACAAAAACCTAAAACAGCTCCCGAAAATACACCCTGAGGGAACTGCCTGGATTTTCTACCTGAACCCTGTGCCCCCGCGCTACATCGCTCAGCAACTTATTCTCCCACCCCTCCGGCGCCGCAAGACAAGACACCCGAAGAAAAACCTGTCCACCAGGGCTCTGTGGCTCGCTCCGCGCCGCTCCGCTCCGCACTGGGTACTGCGGGCCCACCGCTCCCTTCCGAGCACCCGCAGCCCCTGCCCGCCCGCACCTGTCCGGCGACTGCGCACCGCTCCGCAGGGCTCCGCGGAGGTGACACCTGCCCGCCCGTGTGCGCTCCACCGCCCCTTCCCCTCTGCCCTTCCGAGTTACCGCGGCGCCCCGAGCTTGCCCCCGCCCCGCCCGCTGGCCGAAGTTTCCCGCGGCCATGTGCGTGGCGCGGGGCGCGGCGGTGGCAGCCCTGGGGGGCTGCAGCCAGGGCTCCCCACCGCCCTCCGTCTGCCCGGCCGGGCGCGGGAGCCCGGCGCTTACCAGCCGCCTGCGGGGGTACGAGGGCGAGGGGGCGGNCGCGCAGAGCCCGCGGCCGGGAGCGCGGGGCGGTGTACGGGTCGCGCCCGAGCCTCGGGGACCTCGGCGGCAACCTTCCGGGAAGGGGCCGCTCCTGATCCCGTCGCAGCCCCGGGAGACTTCAGCAGCTCTCTAGGCTCCCCCGCCGGTCTCCCGGGAGCAGCCCCCACTGGGCGCCCCCCGGTCTGGGTCCCGGGCGAGTCCGGCCGGGACCGACCATTCTCGGAGAGAGGGAGCCCCTGCCACAGCCCGGCTGTACAGGCGTCGTGTAACCGTGGAGCAGGAGCACCCATCCCGGCGGAGGTTTGCTGATATATATGCTCCTTGCACCACACATATATGAGCGTACATATATATACACACACCCGTATATACCCAGATCTGTATCTGTATCTGTACTCCTATTCTGTAACCAGTGGACCCGACCTAAACCATCATAGCCCTTGAATGCTGATATGGGGGCCACAACATAAACTCTCTTTGTACATCCTCGGTATTAGACATCCGTGGTTTGTATCGGTATTAAAAATTCCAGGAGACTTGTAATAACTTCGAGGTTTCCTTGAGATTGTGTGTGGTGCTATTCCAGAAAAATGGATGCACTGCTTCACAGCCTCTGTAATGGGAGTATTACACTTGCTACGTGTTCATCACAGATATATAATGTACTGCTTGCAGGTGCATTTTGAACTACATGAAAGCCAAAATGAGTGTTGTATAGTCCTAGTTCGTGGGTATTCCTTGAGATGCATGCAAGATTTTACAGTATGCACATTGCACATGATAATATATGATTTCAATATATACTGCTGTGACCGTACTTTGAAATAACACTCCAAACTCAGTTATTAAATTACCAGATCTAACAAGGTAATGCCTGTCTTTCAAGCAACATTAGGGATCAGTGAAGCTTTTGTCTTTTTCCTATATCCATATAAAAGCTCCGTGAAATTAATCCCTCCACTGAAATCAATATTGATTCTGTAGCTCATTGTCACGGAGGGTGCTGCTGTATGTGTGGCTAGTTCACAGTCTATGTTGCCTGAGTTGAAAATTGGTCCTTAAGAATTTCAGTTTACTTTTTTTTCACTTAACCAAACGAGAAATATAGCCCCAGGGAGAATTTTCTTTGTCAACAATGAATCATTTTCCTAGTATCAATTGAATAGCATTTTCTCAGACAGTGTTTTGTAATTCCCCTCTTCAATATTCCCTTGAGACTTTTCAAGGGTTGTATTGGATGATCTTTAAAGGTCCCTTCCAACTCCAGTTTAGGATTCTATGGCTGAATCTTAGCTGTGTTCGAGTTTTACAGCAATGATTTATGATGTTAAATGGAGAGCCAATAACATACGTTGTTCCTCGTTGTTCCTTGGTGACTTCAATAAATATGAAGTTGTGAATGAATGTTGCTATCAGAACAGCTTTCCTGGTGCTTAAAAATATCTGAGTAAAGTAGAATGAAGCACCAGCAGTTTCTCATAATAATGTTCTTGCCTAGGAGTGTTTAAATGACTTTTTTTACATTGCTTTTATTTCTTGTATGAACTATTTATATCTGGGCATAGGTGATGTTGTAAAAATATGTGATCTTTAAATAATTTTACTAAAGTGAGACGTAGGAATATTGGCCTAGACTTCTGTGCAAACAGGCGAGAGCTGCATGCTCTGGCCTCTCACTCCAGCTCCCTTGGTGAGCAGAACTGTGCCTCGATTCCTCTAACTTGTTCCGTCTTCTCCACGAAGCCATATGCTGCAGATCTAGTTCTCAACGCCAAAGGGAGGAAGCGTTTATGAATCAGAGAAACAAGAAAATGTTAAAGGAAAGCTTAAAGAAAAAGATAATGAGAATGAACAGTTTGGGTTGAAAAGTAACTCTAGTTCCACCTCCCCGCAATGGGCAACACCACCACGAAAACGCCTTCCTCGGCGAAGGGGCGAGCTGAGGCGAGCCGGTGTCACGCAGCTCGGTGCCACTCACGCTGCGCCGAGCCCACCCACTCCTCCCGTCGTGTCACCTCCGCTGGGCGACCTCTGCCAAGCACTGCTGTTCGCGCCGCCGCCGCCGCCCGAGGGCAGCACAGCTCCACACAAACGGCGGCAGCCCCCGGGAGACTGGAGACGGTGCGGGGGGCGCGGGGCGCCGGGAAACACCCGGGGCGTCACGTATCGGCATGCTCGCACATTGGTTGTATAGGTTTTTGTGCCGAATCCCGGCAAGACAGTGGCTTTAGCCTGTACAGCAGTTATTACCAACAGTAGAGAGATCGCTGCTTTGAAGGCAACATTATTGTAGGTGTCCTCTGCTGTGTGTTTCTTCAGGCACTCCCTTGTGATTCACATTTAACCTGTTTGTAGCCTTAGCCTCCGTATCAAGTTTTAAAGGATATATTGAGTTTAGTATGTAAAACAATTGCTTTTTGTTGGGGTCAGAGAAATTGGTTGGTTGGGTGGTTGGTTGGTTGGTTGTTCTCTGTGCTGTTCAGCAGAAGCTAGTATCGCCATTCCATATCGTGATTTTCTTTCAAATTTGGGAAAAGTTTTGTGTGGTACCTGTTCTGACATTTCTCCTCCCTACTTCATTAAATAATGTTGTAGGGATGCATTTGAGCTAGATCATCCTCTACATGGAACTGAAACAATAGTGCAGGCAAATTGAGCTGTGTTTTTTACCATGGCACATACTAAGGAACTTACTGGGAAATGAACACCAACCCCTAAACACTGTGTTAGCAAATGGCCTGTTTTGTCTGTAGCCAAAAGTGTCTCTGTGATCAAATCATCCTTTTTTTCCAGCAGAGCTACAGAAAACCTATGAAGTTGTGTGGAGTTCTGACATGCTGTGGGAATTGACACAAGTAGGCCCTTCAGAGGCACACTCTTCTACCAAAACAATTCACTTACAACATCTAGGTGGAGACACCTGCCTGTTCTCTTGAAATCTTCTGCCTTTGGCCTTCTAGCTAAGACTCCATAAAAGGCAGCACTTTGAACAGTGACTTTGGTGAGACAAATCCTTTTCCAATAGAGAGCAGTCTGAATTCATTAGTCATTGAAGGAATCCCTAATCAGCTAATACCAACCATCAGCTAATACCAACTCAGTCACTCTCAACACAGAGATTGGATCTGAACAAAGGATGAAAGTCTCATTTTCAGTCACTTCTTTACTATATCTAAAAAGACCACATCAAGAGGCTTCTGCTCAACCCTGGAGAGACATACCTGGAGTGCTGAGTCCAGCTTTGGGCTCCCCAGTAAAAGAGAGACACGGATTTAGTGGAAAAAGTCAAGCAAAGGATGAAGAAGATGATTATTAAAGGTCTGGAACATATCTCCTATGACAAGAGGCAGAGAGAGCTAGGACTCTTCAGTCAAGAGAAGAAAAGGCTCAGGGACAAACTTATCTGTGTGTATAAATACCTGAGGGCAGGGGGGCTGAAGAAAGGGAGACAGACTTTGCTTAGTGCTACCTACTGACAATATGTAAGTCCTATGAGGAGAATCTGAGGGAGCTGGGGCTGTTTAGCCTGCAGAAAAGGAGGCGTTATCACTCTCTACAACTATCTGAGAGGAGGTTGCAAGCAGGTAGGGGTTGGCCTCTTCTCCCACGCAGCTAGTCGCTTGACAAGATGACATAGCCTCAAGCTGCACTAGGGGAGGTTCAGGTTGGACATCGGAAAGAATTTCTTCACAGAAACAGTTGTTAAGCATTGGAATAAGCTGTCCAGGGAAGTGGTGGAGTCACCATCCCTGAAGGTGTTCAAGAAATAATAGGATGCGGCACTTAGTGCCATGGTGATCAGGCAAAGGTGGGACTTGATGATTTTGGAGATATTTTCCAAACTAAATGGTTCTCTGATTCTGTGACAGGACAAGATACAATGGGCACAAATTAAAACCCATGACATTCCATCTGAACACAAGAAAACACATTTTTACTTTGAGGGTGGTCAAACATAGAAACAGGTTACCCAGAGAAGTTGTGAAGTTTCTGTCTGTGGAGACTAAACCTGAAGGTAAATGATCCTGGGAAACTCACTGTAACTGATGCTGCTTGAGGAGGAGGTAGGCCTGGCTAATCTCCAGAGATGCTCTCCATCCTCAACCATCCTGTGATCCTGTGAGCTATGAAAACTCTGTTATCATATGGAATTCTCTGTTACTTTCTCCAAAATAACCCTGCTGATGTGAGAGGTATTAAAGTCTGATAGACTTTGAATTATTCAGTGTATTTCTGAGTGATAAAGAGGGATACTTATAGCCTTTTTTCCCTTTATGTATGCATACTCTCTAATGTCACAGACACCCTAAAACATGACCAGTGTGCTGCATTTCCCTTGTCTCATAGGCCACGCTGCAGACAGAGCTGCATTTTGGACCTGGTGCTTTGGTTGTTTGTTCTATGTATCCCAGTGGCAATTGGGAGCTATTTAACAGAGTTTTGTGAAAGGTCGCTGTGGGTAGAGTAACACTGGGAAGGATTGCTCAGAGATGGTCCCGTTTAGTGTGACACAGAAGACACCGGCAGTGCTAGTGGGAAAGAAAGGCACAGAAAGAGCAACCTGCTCTGTTCCAGCAAAA
Source organism: Neodrepanis coruscans (assembly GCA_013400695.1). NCBI lineage: Eukaryota > Metazoa > Chordata > Aves > Passeriformes > Philepittidae > Neodrepanis > Neodrepanis coruscans. The sequence goes on from VYZS01017367.1 coordinate 15,787, forward strand.
TTCCAGCTGGTTTTGAAAAGCAACTTTTAGCAAGTGACACTGATGCTTCTGTATGCTACTTGTTGTGATTCCCAAATCTGCAGGTTCAAAGATCTTAAAAACTTCATCAGAAGCTAAACCTGAGCAGGTTGCTTTCTACATGCATTCAGCTTACAAATGAATGAAAAGGTACATTTTCTCTTTGGCAGTTCATCCTGTCTGTTTTGTGCAAACTTGAGTGCATTTCTACATATCAGGCTAACAGCTGAGTGAATATCCAAGGTGTTCCTGAATACTGTTGTCATTGATTTATAGAATGCCCTAAGTTTCAGTGTTTTTGAAAACCACTCTAGGCACTTCACAGAGGTCCCTACTCCAAGATAGAGCCCTGAGTGCTGGAAGCCTTATTTCTCAAAAGTGGCTCGCAGGAAGTGCAAATGACTATTCCTATTGCCTCATTAGACTGGAGAAAAGATTCCTAGAGATACCTCTTCCACCCAAAGGAGTGGAGAACATTTCCAACATTTTTCAGTCCATAGTGAGGTTTTAATGCTTGGATTAGAGCATTAAAGCAAAGATTGTCTGTCACTTAAAGTGAAATCCCTGTCTTTCTGCACCCATATAAAGGGGTTCCATTTTTTCCCCCCAAACCCACTTCATTGTCTGAGTTCTTACAGTTCACTTCTCCCTTACCAGTTCTCTCCTCCCTACAGGTTAACCCAGCTGGTCCAGATTTACAGTTTAAATTTCACCTGCGTGGCTGAGACAAGTGTACGTGTTGAAAGCCGAGCACTGGTCAGTGAAGAGCACGGGGCCAGAGCAAATCGTGGGGCTCATCAGGCTTGGCATTGCCCTTGCAGCACCTTTGCAGGGAAATGTTGCACACAGGCAGGTTTCATTCATTTCAGTTCAGCTTGTCAGTGAGATAGCCCTTTTCTCCTCTGCCCTGGAAAAGAGAATTTTCTCCATGTCAGTGGATAGCAATGCAAACTCAGAGCATGGGTCAAACCTGCTTACAACTGTTTTTCCCATGGAAGAATGGTGGTTTTATTCATACCCTTGCTAGGTTTAGATGTGAAAACTACTCCCTGTTCCTAGAGTTTACCAAAGTCTGCCCTTGAGATACAAACCATAAAAGCCAATGGGACTAGCAACATGTTAATTCATGCTAACTGCTAATTCATGGTCTAAGATTCAGGATGCGAAAGACTCTACCTAACAACAGTCCTTTCTGCATCACACAGTCCGCAAATTTCCACAGCAGTATAAACTGTTTTGGTTTGCTTTCCTCTTGTTTTCTAAGAATACATAATGTTTTTTCTGGGTATCTATGAACTGCAGCAAGTCACCTTTTCCATGAGTGTTATAGCCCATGAAAAGGGGCCTGCTGTTATCTCATCTTAAACCTATGCCTCATTTCTTGGCACAGTGATTTTAGCAAAGAAAATCTTGTGGACTAGTGAGATTACCATTGCAAGTAGAAGGAAATTTGAAATAAGGATATCACCCAGTCAAAGTTTATAACATGATGCTTTCTTAGATTTGACATCCTTTATTAGCAAATTGATTTAATGTACCTATACAGACATAGCGACTACAAGTCTGGAGTTCACACTTTGACCACCTCTGAACTGGACCGATTACTGATTCCTGCTTTGCAACCATAGACGTTGTCCTAATAATACGGGAATTTCAGTTCAAGTAGTTGTCCTTAGGCTTCTTAACAGGCCTAATGGAGAAAAGGTGTATTCAAAAGCCAACGTTAGCAAACAGACGCATATTTTGTGTTCTCAGTCTGTGAGCTTTACTCAGCAGCAGCAGTCATTGTATTCTGACATTCCCAGGTGATTGCCTCTGGATCTTGGAGCTCCCCAGAGTTCAACTTTTAAACATGAAATATGTAAACAATACTTTTGCATAGAAAGAGGTAATAATGTAAAGGATGAATAAATGTTCTCTAAACATGTAAGATACTTGTAACTAATGTGTTCAAATAGATTATATTAAACTCTGATGGTACATGCTTGTGTCTAAAATCTTTTAGGTTTTTTTTGTGTAAAATCAAGGGGATTTTTTTTGCACAAAAGTGAGCATCTACTCAAAAAACCTAAGTAAGAAAAAATTTTGTGGAGAATATCCACAACAATTCATCTTCATACATATGACTCCTAAAAAAACCTTAATCAGGCTTAAACTAGAGCATATGAGCTGTGCATCAATACTCAAGGCTTTAATGCATATGCTACTGTACATGTCACTCTTTCACAACAGGAAGGAGGGAACAAATCTTGGAAGGAACAACCTAGAAATTCATTGAACTAAGAGGGAAGGATCAATTTTGATAAATTCTTTATTAAGTATATATTCAAATATTCATAATGGATGGAAGATGAATTTACTAATGGAAAATACAGGACTATAATAAACTAATGTACTTAGTGATGTTAAGGACAGAGTATTTGAAGTTTAGAAATTGGTTAAATACAGACAAGAGGCACCAAAATCTATCTGACATTTGGAGTATATCTCTGAATTTTACTCCATATACATATATACGTATATCTCTCTCATATTTAGATTATAAGCTATGTAAGTATTTAGGCATATTGATATATGTTTGTACATATCAAGTCTACCTGTCAATTGGGTTTTGGCTATGATAAGATTGCTAAAATTGGCTATGCTAAGATAACATTGGATTAGCATATTTTAAGTTGTTGTGATGAACTCAATCCTTTTTTGGCTGCTATAGTTTCCATATTTACTGCATTGCCCTGTGTTGTTTATATGTGTGCTGGGCATAGTGACAGAACTAATTATTTCTGTTTCTGATCAATATAGGTAACTGTCAAACATGCCAAAAAATATTAGTATCCACTTCTGTTAAATTTCATATAATCTTTCAAGTCACCCTGTAAGGATTCATTATAAAAATTAGCTGTGGCTACAGAAAAATACATTAATGCATACCATTTGGAAAGCTGTAGACACAACTTACATTTATTTTAGGATTTGCAATATACTGATTTTCAGGCTGAATTTATTGGCAAGGATTAGGCGGGAATAAATGTTCTCAGCACTTCCGAATCCCATTAAATGTGACTTCTGTTGTACAGATTCAAGTGATATAATTAATAAAATTTCAAGAAAAATGAGGTTTTAAATTATTTTATCTGGAATTAGCTTTTACAGAAATTGAACAGAGCTGCTAAAAATAAAATTAAAAAGAAAAGGAAATAACCTGACAGTGCCTTGTTTTGAAAAATATATTGATGGAGATTTCACAATGATCTATAGATGACGTTACAGGATGTTAAATATTAATGATTGAACTATAGCAACCATTATAATATACCATGCCAATGCAGGGGATGCTAGTCCTATATATTTGTAGGAAAATATTTCATCAGTCCCAGTGCAGTAGAATTCAGAAAGATAAAAATAGTAACATATATTATGTGTATCAGTCAATAAACCAGATTTTCATGCAGTATAAATTGGCCAAGTGAAGGTCAGCAGAACTACACTCATGCATCAGCTGAGGTTATGCCTGGAGTGTGACCTAGTAATGATGATTCAGTCAATGATAGTTTATTTGAATCTGAAGAATAAGATTTGGCACAAATATTAAATAGGGGCTTTTTTTGTTTGTTTGTTTGTTTTAGTAGAAATTTATTCAATGAAAAATGCAGGTGGCTTGCTCACAAAACAACTGCAGAGCAGGCTCAAATTTGACAGTTTGTCTTAGTCAATGGAAAAATGTAGACTAAAATGCTAGAATTAATGGTTTTAATATTTCTAAAAACATCAGTAGGATGGAAGAGGAGGATGTACTTGCAGAAAGACTTCAGAACAGCTGTGAGGAGTCATCATACAACCCATGTTTCGGACATTCCCTTTGGCTGGAGAAAGTCAGATTAATTCTTTGCTGTGGGCAGTCATTTTCTTTTTGGCCATAGGGAACTTTTTATGGATTTTCTTTGTTCTCTCCTCATGAACAGTTCCATTTTTATAAAAGTGATTGAGTGTTCAGTATTTAGGATGTAGTAGATTCAAGTTCATTCCTGGTTGCAGAGTGTTTTCCTTCACTGCTTGTGCTGTAGTTTTTGAAGGAAGCAAACAGGCGGACAGGACAGCACATTGTCCAGGTCCCCAGGCTACAAATTTATCGTGTCTGGTCCTTCTTTGAAGTCCACAACAACTCTATTGGCTGCACATTTTTGAGAAACAAGACTTCTTGCGTAAGTAAAATATCACCATGCCTTTCACCTTTAGCAACTGGAAACTGGTGGATTAGTTTGGGGCTATATAATTGGATGGATTAGACTAATTGGATTAGTCAATTATCTACAAGAAATGTTACCTGTTTGTCTAAATAGATCAGTTGTGGATACAAAGAGTTAACATCTATGTTAATTTTAGCAGCCAAAGAGTGGGAATGGTCAATAAACAGCATCTCAGTTGCATAGAAGAGGATCAAAAGAACAGCTTCAAAGAGAAAATAGTGACTTAAATAAAATATGACCTCTAGAATGATTGCAGTTTGATCTACTGGTCTTTTCCCAGTTTACTAGAAAGAACAAAACAAGAGCCATCAAATGTTAATCAGACGCTTTTT